>VWZG01011449.1:3137-19943 GCA_013396735.1 Grallaria varia
TTAGATTAACTTGCTCTGTTTCATCATAGTGTATGTGTATAAAATAATCACAGTTCTATTAAATTTTTATTCCTCTGCATACAAGATCATCCTATTGGGAGGGTTAACATGTTTTACTGTTTTTATGTTAAAATAATATCAAGGCATTAGCACTGAGGATATATTAGAGTAACGTAATCTAACATAACATATCATACATAACATACATAACGTATAACATACCATAGCACAGCATAACATTACATAGAGAAGTAATCTATGTCACTTTTTGTGAATTGTTGAATGAATCCTTGTAAGAAGTGATAGTCCCAGAACTGACAGACAAGATAGGTGTTATTGGGAAGCTTCTGGAATTCTGAGGTGACATTTTTTACTTTAGGTCTCAGAACTCCTGAGAATCTTGGGAATTAATTTTTCACTCACTGAAATGACATTTTAAGAAAATCTGTCACATTATCTCCTTAGAAACCCAGCAAAGAATGTGTATGGTGAAGCAAATGCAAACACATTCCTAATCCTTGTATTTCAGGTGGAAAGTACATTCAGACTGCTTTAGGTTCACTTTCCCCCCCTCTCTTTGCAAGGACCAATAGTCAGCATGAAGTAAGGGATTTACCTTTCATTCTTAATACATGTGCTTTCATATCCACTCAGAGATTAGACAAAATACCAAAAGCACGAAAAAGCACTGAAGAACTGCTGAAGAAATAGTCATAAATATTTGGAAGTTCTAATTCCCTCACACATTTCCATCTCTGAAAACTTCAATAGAAACTTACATTCTAGGTCACTTTCTCAACATGGACTATGAAATATAAAAATTATATGAAAGACTATTACAGAAATTACTACACAACAATATATTTTATTATGACCTTATTAAAAATTATTTCTTTCATGGATTGAAATTACGTTATGTGTTGCTGACTCTAAGTGTAATATAATAAAATTTATATTCATTTATTTTTCATGATAAGTAGTGTCATTAACATCTGTAGGACAAATTAAATGGGTAAGGTAAGTTGATTTGTCCCCAATTTCTTTTCTACTCTGACTTATTTAAATGCAAACATCTTTGAAGACTTTTGTATAACCACTTCAAAAATTTAAACAGAAGCTCAAGAGAGTTTGTGTAATTTTCAGTTCACTGAACCAGAGAATAGTCTCTCAAAGCTCTTTCAGTGTTGTCATTACTTCCACCTACAAAAGAAACAGTGATGACTCAAAGCTGGAAACAAGAATAAATACGCAAACACCTTCATAAAGGAGAGCTTTCAGAATTTGCCAATTCAACATTTTTCTCTGAGGTTTTACCTATAGTAGAGAACTGAAACTTTAATTTTAGTATCTGAAATACCCTGAGTGTATTTCAATATATTTCATCACTTTGATTAAGTAATAATCAGACAACCTGATTTCAGTTCTAAACTTTTCCATTGAAGAACTAATCAGAATTAGCACTTTGCTGAATACCATAAATTTAAATCAGGACCAAAGTGCAGTTTTCAAACCAACATAAATTAATGATTTATTTAAGGAAACAGGTTTGATGACTACTTGTGTGTATGGTTTCAAGTAGGAATACAAACAGACATTTTTTCCTTAGAGAATAAAGTCTTTTGAAATCTGTGTCTTATTGACCTGAAGGCTGCGCACATCCTGAAGGATCATTTCATGAAAATTACATTAAGGAGGAACTTATGTTTCATGAAAATTATCTTTTGACCACAAATTACTTACAGGCTGCAGTTACATTTGACTAAATCCGATCTGAGACATCTTATTTACTGTAAACAAGATATCCTTGGCAATGCTCTTCATGCAAGAAAAAGAAAAAATTAACCCTTTAAATTATGAATCCTGTGAAAGTTTGAAAATATTCTATTTTTTATATTTGTGTGCACATTGTGAATGAGGGTGATTTCATACACTAATTCAAAACAAGTCAACTATTCATGACTCTATATCAATGACATATGTACTTATGTATATACATATATGTATATGTGCATGTATACTTAGATAATAAATGCTGCCCATGTTATGTGGAAGTTTGTGAAGTACTTTAAAGGTGCTAGACTCATTCACGTTAGTAAATTCAGTGGAAATTCATTACATTNACTTTAGCTTTTGATAAATAAGGTTTTCAGGAACCCTAAAAGACTATACAAAGATTAAAGATTAAAATATATTCATTAGGAGCCAGTTATTCATGTAACAAAAAATAAACCAAAAAAACCNTGGAAGTTTGTGAAGTACTTTAAAGGTGCTAGACTCATTCACGTTAGTAAATTCAGTGGAAATTCATTACATTAACAAATGCAGCAAAGAATAATTCAAGAAGACTTGTGACAGTTCTCATATTACCTTTAAGGAAGAGTTTCCTAGAAATGTGTCTTTCCTGTTGTTAGAAATTGTTATTAATAATCACAGTATCTCTGAAATGCTTTACTAACATTTCTATGAGTTACATAGAACTTTATTATAAATCTTGAATCCATGAGCCATCTTGGACAGCTAAACTAGACTGTGAGGAATTAAATTTGCTTAGATGTGGAAAATTGTCAGCTTGATAAACTTGACCAAGTCCAGCAGGGAGCCACCAACTACTCAGGGGCTGGCCCACTTGCCCCATGAGAAAAGGCAGAGGCATACAGGTTTGTTCAGCATGGAGAAGAGACAACTTTGGAAGGACCTAAGAGCAGCCTTACAGTGCCTATGGGGATGTAGTTGAGAATATAAAGACGGGCTTCTCACATCTGTTCATGACAGGAGAATAAAAGGAAACAGGTGGAAGTTAAATTAAGAGTGGTTAAGATAAGATATAAGAAAAAAAATTCTGGTATTTAATATTTAATCTGATTTCCAGCCAATCTAGGCATCTCATATTTTTTAGGTTTTGAAGGCCAGTGGGAAAACTAGGATGAACTTATTTAATGCTGCTTTGAGCAGGGAATTGGATTAGTGATCTCTCAAGGGACCTTTTGAAAACATGTATACTGCAACTTTTCTGCTACACAACTTCATACATCCGTCAGTGCAATTCAAAATATAGTTTTTTAATCAAACTCAGAGCATATAAGTGATAGAGCATTCTTTTCTCTTTAAGGTGATTCTTGTCAGCAAATATAACTTCTTATCCTCCCATTGCATGTAGGTATTTCAGTTTGCCTTTTTCTTCATATGTTAAGTTTTTAATTACTGAATTTTAATTTAATTTTACTATGTCATACTAATATTTTCAATATTTATTCACTTATTTTCATCATTTTGCCCACTGCTACACAAAAGATGTTTAAATAAAGTTTCTCTTAAAATAACGAGTCGAGGCAAGAAGATTTCAACATAGGTTACTAATGAAGGTATATTAGTGTCTCTAATATTTTTAGGAGATTGCCATGCAAATATTAATACTGGAATAGGAGTAAACTCATTTTACTTGTGAGTCAAAACAAAATTTAAAAATAAACATTGTCTGCAAATAGTTGTACACATTTGTTTTATAGTAATGGTTATTCAGGAAGTCAGCAAGTGAGTAGTTTTAACAGATTGAAAACAATGCACAAAGGCAAAAAGACAACAGTTACGTCTACCCTGTGAGGCAAATTATTTGATTCTACTCCATAAAGACATCTTACATTACTATGAACTGCTATATAAAAATATCAGATTCATGACAATAGCAATGAAAATGAGAGGAAGAATGTAAAGTATTGTTAGCAAAAGAATTTAGAGACCCACGATATCTGATTCCATTGTTGTATAAGCTGATGGTACATAAATATTTTGAGTGCTTCAAGCTGTTCTAATCATTCTATCACAGAAAGGTACAGTCTGTGAAAGTACAAAGAAAGATGACAAGAATGATCAAAGAAATGGAGCAGATTTCGAATAAAGAGACACTTAATAAACTGGGACTCTTCNGTTTGAAAATATTCTATTTTTTATATTTGTGTGCACATTGTGAATGAGGGTGATTTCATACACTAATTCAAAACAAGTCAACTATTCATGACTCTATATCAATGACATATGTACTTATGTATATACATATATGTATATGTGCATGTATACTTAGATAATAAATGCTGCCCATGTTATGTGGAAGTTTGTGAAGTACTTTAAAGGTGCTAGACTCATTCACGTTAGTAAATTCAGTGGAAATTCATTACATTAACAAATGCAGCAAAGAATAATTCAAGAAGACTTGTGACAGTTCTCATATTACCTTTAAGGAAGAGTTTCCTAGAAATGTGTCTTTCCTGTTGTTAGAAATTGTTATTAATAATCACAGTATCTCTGAAATGCTTTACTAACATTTCTATGAGTTACATAGAACTTTATTATAAATCTTGAATCCATGAGCCATCTTGGACAGCTAAACTAGACTGTGAGGAATTAAATTTGCTTAGATGTGGAAAATTGTCAGCTTGATAAACTTGACCAAGTCCAGCAGGGAGCCACCAACTACTCAGGGGCTGGCCCACTTGCCCCATGAGAAAAGGCAGAGGCATACAGGTTTGTTCAGCATGGAGAAGAGACAACTTTGGAAGGACCTAAGAGCAGCCTTACAGTGCCTATGGGGATGTAGTTGAGAATATAAAGACGGGCTTCTCACATCTGTTCATGACAGGAGAATAAAAGGAAACAGGTGGAAGTTAAATTAAGAGTGGTTAAGATAAGATATAAGAAAAAAAATTCTGGTATTTAATATTGAATCTGATTTCCAGCCAATCTAGGCATCTCATATTTTTTAGGTTTTGAAGGCCAGTGGGAAAACTAGGATGAACTTATTTAATGCTGCTTTGAGCAGGGAATTGGATTAGTGATCTCTCAAGGGACCTTTTGAAAACATGTATACTGCAACTTTTCTGCTACACAACTTCATACATCCGTCAGTGCAATTCAAAATATAGTTTTTTAATCAAACTCAGAGCATATAAGTGATAGAGCATTCTTTTCTCTTTAAGGTGATTCTTGTCAGCAAATATAACTTCTTATCCTCCCATTGCATGTAGGTATTTCAGTTTGCCTTTTTCTTCATATGTTAAGTTTTTAATTACTGAATTTTAATTTAATTTTACTATGTCATACTAATATTTTCAATATTTATTCACTTATTTTCATCATTTTGCCCACTGCTACACAAAAGATGTTTAAATAAAGTTTCTCTTAAAATAACGAGTCGAGGCAAGAAGATTTCAACATAGGTTACTAATGAAGGTATATTAGTGTCTCTAATATTTTTAGGAGATTGCCATGCAAATATTAATACTGGAATAGGAGTAAACTCATTTTACTTGTGAGTCAAAACAAAATTTAAAAATAAACATTGTCTGCAAATAGTTGTACACATTTGTTTTATAGTAATGGTTATTCAGGAAGTCAGCAAGTGAGTAGTTTTAACAGATTGAAAACAATGCACAAAGGCAAAAAGACAACAGTTACGTCTACCCTGTGAGGCAAATTATTTGATTCTACTCCATAAAGACATCTTACATTACTATGAACTGCTATATAAAAATATCAGATTCATGACAATAGCAATGAAAATGAGAGGAAGAATGTAAAGTATTGTTAGCAAAAGAATTTAGAGACCCACGATATCTGATTCCATTGTTGTATAAGCTGATGGTACATAAATATTTTGAGTGCTTCAAGCTGTTCTAATCATTCTATCACAGAAAGGTACAGTCTGTGAAAGTACAAAGAAAGATGACAAGAATGATCAAAGAAATGGAGCAGATTTCGAATAAAGAGACACTTAATAAACTGGGACTCTTCAGACTGTAAAACAGACAGGGGAGGATAGATGTGGTAGAGTAGCACAGCATTGTGGAAGGCATGAAAAAATTGATTAAGGGACAATTATGCCCTCTCTTTCAATGTCCAGGAAATAGAAACATGCCATGAAATTATAAGGCCAAAGGAAGTACATTTCCATGCAGAATACAATTAAGTTCTGGACCACATTATTATCAAGAGCTGTGGAGACCAAAAGTGTGAGGAGGTTTAATACGTGATTAAGCAATTTAGTGAAAAGTTTACCAAGTTCTATCAAATACCAGGAAGCACATACTACCTATCAATATTTCTTTTCAAATATCACACTCAATGATAATAATTCACTACTGGAAATCTCAGTATTATTGCTTGTTATGTGAGCTTTAAATCACTTTGATGATTTATAGTAGTTTAAATAATTTGAATATAGATTTTAAATATTGATTATAGGTTTCTGATTGCATTCAGCTCTTTCTTATTTCAGAACTCAAGGCTTCAAAGTTTACAAAATTGCAAAGACAAAAGATAACCACAATCAAACACTTCAAAAACTAAAGAACACTTATTGAAACAAGAAGGAAGTTGATTTAAAACAGAAAAGAGTAAGTACTTCTTTCTTTCTCAAAATTTCATCCACAGAAAGTTTTGAAAACAGAACCTGCAGATTCAGAAAGGGATAAGACAAATTTGTGAACAAGTAAGTGGCTACTAGTTTTGAATGTATGCTGAAGCATCCCTCATAAATGAGTTACAGACACTTGAGGAATGCAAGGGAAGTGAAAGCTGAGGACAGTCTCCTATTGCTCTGTCTGTAACAGAAAACTAAGCTGAAAGTACTAGTGATTTAACTTGGCAAGATATTTCTTATGTTGTTACTAAAGCGGAACAATCCATGCTGCAGTGTCATATTAAAACTTTTTGATACTGCAAAGCAGTTTACAATAAAGCCTTCCAGAATGAGTGAAAGCTCGGAAAACAGAACCGAAAGGGATTTCGGCCTGGAATCCAGCAGTTTTTCAGTAATGGTCCAGGAAACAACATTTAAAATATTCTACCATCATTTTTATACTGCCAGAGTGGCTATAAAAATACATTTAAGAAAGTTTATTATAATGTCTGATTTTGTGCTATTTGAGGGCAGGATCTATTCAATAGTCTCTTTTCCTGCTCTTCACCTCTCTGTATTTCTTGCGTGCCAGATTTTGCCTTTGAGGAGTAGAATCAAACATGGAAGTAAATATCCATAGCAACAAAAAATATTTGGCCAGAGAAGGGCCCTTGTGAAGGGTCTAGAAAACACGTCTTAGGAGGAATGGCTGAGGGAGATGCATTTGTTCAGTCTGGAGAAGAGAAGGTTCTGGGGGGAACTCATCGCTCTCTCCAAAAGGAGGCTGTGCTGAGGTGTGGCCCAGCCTCTTCAACCATCCCTGCAGTGAGAGGACCAGAGCAAGTGGCCTTAAGATGAGTCAGGGGAGATTCTGATTAGATATAAGAAAATTTTCAACCATCAGAGTGGTCAGGTATGAGAAGAGGTTGCCCAGGCGGCTGGTAGAGTCACCACCCCTGGAGGTGTTCAAAGGTATCTGGGTCTGTTGCTGGGTGATATGGTTTGGTGGTTTAGGGGTTACAGTGGCAGTGCTAGGTTGATGGTTGGCCTGGATGATGTTAAAAGGTCTCTTCCAATCTTGACGATTCTATGATTCTACTTGGTACATCACAAAAAGGCGCATACAGTCTCATACATCTGTCCAAGTACTTGTAGTAGAGTTTAGAGTACTGCTGATACATAAAATAATAAAAGCACAGGACTAGAAAACCAGCATGACAAATTTTAGCTCCTCTCTTGTCAGCAGCAATAGCTAAGTCATTTCTGGGAGATGTTTTTCTAACTTGTTCTGAAGGATTGTCATTGATAGATAATCTACATTTCCTTAGAAAATCATTAATTTCTTCTTAGTAAGTAATTAAAGTTAAACAAGGCATTCAGGTAGACAGTATTTAGGCTGTATTCAGTGTTTCAAAACATTTTTTGCCTAATTTTCTTTTTTACACCTGGATCTGTCACAAAGCATAGCACAATGGCAGCCAATCAACTGTCCTTCAGGTCAGGAACAATTCTGAAGCATTCCAGGGTGTTTCCAGATACAACAGTGTGATGAGTATGCAGAAGTGCATTTGAGGTGACCTAATCTGTTGTACTTCGCTGGTTTCCCTCATGAGAAATTACATCATCAGACTTTCTCTCTCCTCTTTATCCAGGATGTGCTCAGTGAGTTGGCTTGAGACTACCCCTAGTTTTGATGTTAGTGTTGGGCTGATGAAAATCTTTATGGCTCAGTTGTATCATAGGTTTTTGCTAAATATCATGCAGAGGTCCTGTATCAGTAATCACCAGAGTCTGCCTCTGTATGGTTATTTACCTTGTACATGTGCTCAGCAGAACAGACTGTGAAAAGTGAAAATCAAAATAATCTTGCCTGGGAACTAATCAAAGGTTTGCGAAAATACTTTCAAGGTATATGTGTAGCATTACCTGAGTCTGCTGAACAAGAATTGTGATTTTTTTTTTTTTTTATGATATACTTGAATTTATCTTTTATTTTGCGATAAATACTAAACCAAAAGTCACCATCCCTGATCACACAGACAATACTGACTGTAAAACTGCAAAATATATAGCTGCTCTGGGAATGGCTTGGGGGTGCTCTGATAGAAAGTTTTATATGCATTTGTCATTAGAGCAGCATGCTGGACTTAGGTGTGGACCTAAATTCCCTCTCTTTACCCAAGACTCAAAAGCAATTCAATTGGACACAAAATACATTTAGAGAATTAAGCACTCGAGTCCAGCAAACTACTAAGATGACACGGCAAACTAGATAAGCCTTAGAGATGTTACTGTTAAAAAACCAACCAAAGTGTATGTCAAATGTTAAATTTATCTGAAACCAAATGCTATGTAACAATTAATAATGCTTCAACCTCTATTGAGGAGGCACGAACAACAGTGAGAGAAATAAGTAACCACACTAAAAATTTGTTTTATGCAATGCAACTGCAAGAAGTGTTTGATGGCTTGTGAGTTACTAATATCCTAGTCTTTTGGACTCACCAGATGGGGAAAATGGATAGCATAAATTGGAATAGCAATTGTCATAGGAATTATGTTCCTAATTATTGGCATTGGCCCAGTTAAAGGCATGATAAACCATTTGCTTGTTTCCTTCTCTCCCTCTGTTTGCTATATTCATAATACCACCACTGAAGAAAACTACATCGATGTAACGAAAAACAGTGCCGGACCATCAGGGTGGAGTGTAAGACATAGATGGTATAGAAATACCAAGAATAATGTTCCTCCATTGTTTTCTGTCTGTCAATAACATCCTATCAAAAAACTTTCTAGCAGCACTTTTACCAGAAAGCCACAAACAAACATCCTGCCTGCTATCAGAGTTTCTCAAAAAACATCCTGTGAGCTTATGCCAAAAGGTTCTCACCAGAACTCTCTGCTGGACTTTTCCTGCCAAAAATCCTGCCGTTGTTTATGGTTATCATATCTCTTCGAACATCTGAATAGGGCTACGTGCCAAGAAACCACGTACAACCTCCCTGGAACACTATAAATGTTGAAGATGAATTCTGGAAAATCGGGGAAGAGGCAAGGGAGATAGAGACTGGTTACCATAGCAGGAGATCCCTCCCTACATCCCCTCACCATTTTTTGTCTTCTGCCACCCGAGACTCAGACTCTACCGGCCTGGAGAGACGGCGTCACATGCGCGAGTTGGTGTCCTATTCCTCCAGCCTCGCCATGTTTCTGAGGAGCAGAGCGGGGCAGCTGAACGGCACTCTGGGACACAGCCCTGCGTGAGCAGCAGAAGCCGCACAGCCACACAGCCACACAGCCTGAGCGCACCCAGAGAACTAGAGCTGTAAGACCCCCTGCAGCTAAAGGAGATAACAGCAAAAAGCGCCAGAGAGAAAAACAATGGGTAAGCAGTCTCTCCCACACACACACCCCGCTCCGAAATCCAGGCAGAAAAGTAGGTTTTGGTGGTACCTTTCTTCTAAAAGTAACCTTAGTATTTTCCAACTTTTATTTCCTCTTTCTCTTTGCATCTCTTAACAATTAATAAAAATCAGTTTTTGGTTTTAACAGATAACTTGTGTGAGTTTTAATTCTCCTTCAAGGGAATATTTCAAATCTGAAGTTCTTTCTGCAGTATTTTAAGCAGATTGCAACAGCCTCCATGCCTGGATTCTAAGTGTCAGGAAATACGTCTGAGGTGTTTCTATCACTTTATCAGTGTGTTGGGACTGCAGCAAGTGAGGCCTCCCATAGGAATATTGGCAGCACTTAGCCTTTGAACACTTGGGTGATGCTTCCCCTGATCTAATGGATATGGAAGATATATTACTTTTGATTACCTATATCTGGAAGTACTATAAATAGTTTTAGCTCCGATCTCTGTTTGCATGTCTAACTACCAACCATGGATAAAAGGGAGAAGTGCGTTGGGAGTCCTTGGTGTTGTCTCACAGGGATGTGATCAGCAGGAACTCGAGAGATGGATTAAAATGCCAGTGAATCTTGAGCTGTCCTTGCACTATGAAGAGCTTGATTTAATTTTCTGGAGATGCTGAAATATCATCAAAATTAGGAAAGTGGTTTGAATTTAATTTGCATTATTCTGCTAAGAGTTGTGAAAGATTTCACCAGAAATCTATTCCTCTGCTTCTTCAGAGAACAAATACAGAGATCTTGAATGTCTAGTAGTGTTATATTTTCATAAGGAATATGTCTACTTACCTGCCTTAAGGGACCCTGATAGGTGGGTTTCAAATTTCCATAAAACTCAGTGCTTCAGAATAATACACAAGGTATCTAGTGCAATTTAAGCAATCAGTCTTGGGGAGATGCATTGCCTCATAATGGTCATTTCTGCTTAGTTATTGCCTGATCTTGTCCTTTCAGAAGCAAAGAAGCAAGGTCATTGCAGTACATCATGGACATAAAGCTCTGTAAACCCAGCCAGCTTCCTAAATAATGATGATCCAGCTTTTTATATACTTCATTGGAATGTTTAAGTACTTTTTTTTTTTTTAATGATTATAATGAGAAGTTTAATTTTGCCTAAATAATGAAGATGGGAATGGACAACCCATGTTTTTTATAACAAGGGTGACTAAACTAGTCAGAGCATCATATGAATTGCTAGTAGGCCATGTTTTATGTGAATAAAGGGGAACTAATTTCATCCTCTTTGATATTACAAGCATAGATTATGTTATGCTGTGTTCTTTGGTCTGACTCTTCAGGTTCATACTGGATTGTGTTTCAAAGTGGTTTTTTTTTCCTTCCAGTTAAAAAAGCAAGAAAGGTTTAAAGGTTTATATCAGGTGTTTTGGGGATGCGTGTGCTTCAAAAAATGTTAGGATCAGAATAATACTTGTGAAATTTTTCACTTTCTTGTGTTCAACAATGGTCAGGCAAGCTCATCTGGTGATACATATACACACATACACATGTATAGATTTAATAAAATGCATTAATCCTATGATAAGACAGAAGTATTTTTTGATGGAAAAATATGCCTTCTGTGCTTTTTTTCCACACCTGAATGATCCTAGTTGCTCCTTGAACCCACTGGAGAAAAAGTGGTTGTAAGCCTAAAATGGAAAAGTGAAAAAGCTGGCAAAGTGTAAGGTCCCAAATACACTATTTCCCACTTTTAAAATTTTGCTTTTTTTGCAAGTATTTCTAAAACAACATTTCTAGATACCTACAATGAACAGATTAAAAAATTTGGACTTGCTTGAGATCTTGTCTTGAACCTCACTCTAATGTTTTGCTGTGAGGCTTTTTGATTTTGCTTTAGTAATTGACAATAGCAATGCAGGCGCTGTCTTCTGAGCAGGCTGATGTTCTCTTTTGGGAAGCTGTGCTATTACCCTGACTGCGAAGCCAGCACTTCCTTACTGTCACATGGCCACGAGCGCCACCTTCAGCCAGTGATGTGGTACTGTCAAGGAGTTTTGTTCAAGTGTTGCCAGGTGTAGAAAGCTGTCATCTTACTGATACTTGCTTGAAAATGAGTCTGCAGTAAACCTGAGGCTTTATCGTTGATCTGGCAGTACAGAAGGTAAGGAATGAGCCACTCTCTAAACTGGAACACCGTTGAAGTCTATAAACCCTGCGTTCGTACACTGAAGAGGGATATACCATCCATTAATAGGGAATTTCCGAGAACTGAATTTAGTGTCTGCTCTTCTATGGATTTCTTCTGTGGTTTTGGGAAGTTGCTGGAACTCTTTGTACTTGTGTTCCTCCCCTGGCATTGGGAAATAATAACCCAGTACCTCAGAGGGAAAACAACGAATATTTTAGGGACAAAAGGGTAAGTGGGAACTGAGAGCTTCCTATGTTAGTGGCAATCCAGAGGGTCTGAACAGTAAAGCCACAGTAGAGAGCACCAGGGAAAGCATGCATCAGTCCACCGTGGCCTGTCCTCTTCAGTCCTGAGCTCATTGGTTTGGCAGAAATATTGAGCAGATGAGACTAGCAAGAAAAACAGAAGACTAACAGTTCATTTATTGCAGTGTTAAATGATTTAATGGGGTTTTTTTCCCCCCAACTAAAGAAATGCTTGCAAATAATAAAAATTTTGCTTTATTAACAAAAAACCTATAAATACAGGTGTGAGGGGGTTGGGTCAGAACTTGAATTCTGAGATCCTCTCAAACTTGAATTATTCCATCAACTGCCAGAGATGAAGAAAACTCCAGGTTCCAATTTTTCATCCTATATTGTTCTGAATGGGACAAAAGGATAGGCATGTCCTTCCCCTTTCTACTTTCCTGTTAAGAAACTTTGAAGTGAATCACAAATATTTCTACTTCAGCAAAATGCTGTGAAGAATGCAGCAATTAAAAACATAATGCTTACCTTGTACTTGTTTGTCACTGCCTCTTAAACCTGAGGTTGAGGGCATTTTCTAAAATTTACAGAACACAATAGGACAGGGGGAAATCTGAGTTACTGTGACTATCTGAAGCCTTGATGTGTCTCTTCAAATATAAGACCTATGCTTCAAGGCTTTGATGATTGGAATAGAAAAATATTGATATTTAAATTCTTTACTTCAAAACCATAGTTGCAACATCATAAGGTAGTAAACTATGTAATAAAAATCACAGGTAAGGGTTCTCATAATCCCAAAGGTGGAGAAAACTAGAAAAGGGCATTGCCTTCTTGTGTTTTTGCTGAGGAAAGCTAACCTTTCTTTCTCAACTCACGTGATCCTCCTTAAGATCTTCCAACTATCATGAGACAGAGGTAGGGATTTCTAACATATAAAGTTTGAGACTGTTTTTGGGTTTATAAAATCATATTTCATAAGAGCTTTTCTAATCTGGATAGAGTGCCTGTTGAGTGATGTGGTGGATGGGAGAGAGACACAGAGAGGGAGGGAGGGAAGGCAGTAAAACCAGAGAGGAAGTGTCAAACCATAGTCATGTTGCAGGTTGGAGGGAAAAAACTAGGAATTCTCTCAAATATTTATCCTGAAATCATATAGCCTGGTCCAGTTTGCCATAGCACACCCATATACAAGCCTTCCAGGTTTTCAGGGGTTCTTAGCTGAGCAAATCTCTTCTTTGGAGGAGAAAGTGAGGTAGTGATACTGGCTATCAATGGAAAAGCGTGGTGTGTTTTCAGTAACTAAAAGGTTTATGGTAGACTGAACCTCCATTTATGAAATAGAATAGTAGCACTGCAGCGGTTGCCCTCTGTCTTAGGTTTCAGGGCAGTTGTTTTGGGATTCTAGCTGACTGAAGTTAGTATGCCACCAGTGTTGCTAAAATTCCTCCTTTTTTCCTCCCACTTCTCTCCTTTAATCCATAATGACCACTTCCCCAGAAAGTGAGTTTTTGTTGTTTTCAGTTGTTCTGTTGTGGACCAAATTAAAACCCTGTGTTTTATTTGGCGCTATCAAGGAATTATGCCTTATTCATGAGTACAAGATGCCTGCAGCACAAAAGGCTGGTGTACTCTCAAGGGAATGGATGGTTTCCAGATCTGCAGTTCTGTAAGCTATGTGTGGGACTCAGTGGTCAGTCTTGGACTGGTTTCTTGTCCCTTTGATGATTTCACAGTAAAGTGATTAGCTTTAGGTTAGAGGAAACATCTTCCTTGTATGAGTGTGATTTGTTTAAAGAGAGAGACCTGCATTTGCTTTAAGAGGAGGTTTCACTGGGATGAATGTAAGTGGGCAGGCACTTGTTTATTTTAGTTAAATAATTTGTTATCTTAGAAGCCTGCATTAACTGAAATATCTAGGCACTGTCAAAGACATTCAATTTGTTGGACATTACACTGTGTACCAATTTTCTTCAGACTGAAGACTTCAGAAAGCAAGCCAAAGCAGGATGTTTAAAGGGCGCGTTTTATTCAGTACATCCTTCTGTAGACTACTTGTCTTTATCCTTCTGTATACTAGTCATGTTATGTATGCATGTCGAGTTGGACACCCTGTTGAGAAATGCAGTGTCAAACAAGTTATTTTAAAATCTTGGCTGCAAAATGGGTGAAGGTTTTGGTTGTCAGCTTCTAAAAGCAAGTGGGTTTGTAGTGCAGAAGGTAGATACGAGTTATGGATTCCAATGTAAAGTTGTCAAGTGATCTCTTAGAAAGCTGCTGCCGATATGTTTTCTTAGAACAAAGAATTTGGAAAATACCAGTGTATGATAGTAGGCATGTGTAGAAAATAGCTCTATTTCCCAGCAAACTGCTGTTGTAATAATTATTCCTTCCTTCTGCCTTGACAGCATGATGCTAACTAGCAGCTTGCAGCAAAGATAAGATGCTGGGGGAGGTACATACATGAAAACATCAGTAACAACCAAACTCTTAGTTTTGTAACACTGGGATGCTTCCCAAATGTGATTTGCTGGTTTTACCTGATCTACCACAATACTCGCTCAGATAGTGCTTTGACAGTGGCATTTATTAAATGTGAAAATAGAGACATTGAATGTCATAAATTTACAGGACTAGCAGTCTTTGATCAGAGTGATTGTTTTGGCAGAGAACAAAAATAGCATGTATATATAACATTGAAAATGCACATTTGTACTGTTACAGACAAGTTTCTGCACTCCAGCAGTGCCAGCCTGCTTCATCAGTTGCCAAGGGATCTTCTCAGATTGGATTTAGGTCTTGGGACTGTTTATGGGTGAACCTGGAAGCAGCAGTAGGGAATGTGTAACCATTTGTCCCTCTTTCACTATTTTTAAAGTGCTTACATTCAATGGGATCAAGGTTGCCTCTTTTAAAAGGGGATGGTTACATCTGCACTAAATATCCAAAGTTATGTCAGCTATGAATTACAGAAGTTTTCTGCATTAGTTTCTTATATGAAAGGCATAATTAGGTAATTCCTCTGGAGTTACCCTAACGAATAAATCAATTCTACGGAAGGAATGTTTCAGTCCCTTATGGAATTAAACATGATTTTGAAAAAGGTTTGGTTGCAATTTCTGGGAAACTACCACATGCTATGAGAGCCTGGAGTACAGCAAAGTAGCTGATGACTGTTGGATGAAAATGAATTTATTATTTCTGTGCACTAAAGTTCAGTAGCAGATATCTGGATCCTGTCAATTGTATTGACCCTAACTATTATTAAATATTTAAAGTATACTGGCAGATGCCTGTAAGATGCTGTCTTGATTTGGTGTTTCATACTGACATATGATATTTGATTGTCTCTAAATTTAATATCTAGGATTACTATGTCTTGAAAAATATTTCTCATATTATTTACAGTTCCATTTGAATTTCACTTTTTCAAAGTGGATATTTGTAGATGGTGCACAGTAGTTTAAGCTTTTAAATTCTGTGGGGTTTGACTCAATATTAAGTGTTAACTAAAGTGATGGTTTCCACAGCGTATGTAGGAAAAGAGAAGACTACAGTAAAAGATGTGAACTTTAGGTATATGTTGTACCATTTTTTTCTAGAAGAGATTATATATGTGTTCTCAGTCATGATGCTGTGCATCAGTTTTATGCAGGGGAAGAAAAACAAGTGCAAATAGAAATGGACAATTGAAACAAATGTGGATGAGGGAAAGTAAGGTCTCTGCAACCTTCAACTTCTGATACAGAAACCATCCCAAGGAAAAGAAAGGGGAGAATTGCAGCGCCAAAAGTCTAATCACTGAGACTTCTTGACACTTTTGTGTGAGCAAACAGTTGTTTTCCTCAGCTATTCTCATTACCTGCATGAAATGAAATAACAATCAAGCAGGATTTTTTTGTTTCCTCAGGATTTGAGGAATTAAAGGGTCCAAATTTGAGGAAGTTGTAAAACCCCTGCCAAAATCTGTGACTAATGTTCAAACTCAGTTATACCCTTCTCTGTCACTTTTAGCAATCTTTCAAAATACTGCACGATGATTTGTATGTCCATTGCATTTTGGTAGACATTATCAAATGTATTACAGCACTGTAATGTATGGTATTGTATGGTCATCATGTAAAAATAAGCATTCAGTTTAATGTTTGTGTTGCTAATTAATTATATATTCTTTGAATATACTTTAGCATAAGTTGCAGGATCAGCTGAGTTATTCTCTTCACATGACTTCAACAAAAATGTTTTGAGAAATTGGACTTAAATAATACATGAATTTGTGCTAGACCTCTTCAAGGTCACTCAGTCAGAGAAAACAAAGTGAAAATACATAATGATAAAGCCAGTCAAAGTGGCAGATGATATGTGACGTTCAGAAAGCAAAAATCAAAATGTTCTGAAAGTAAAGTTTTTTTAAGTGACCAGAAGTACTGTAGGAAGCAGTAGAGGATGTGGATAAGAAGTGTTATTGGTATCTAGAATGATGAGATGACTACTAGGCAGAAAATTAAATTCTAGTTTGGTAAGAAAAAGGAAGAAAAACAAACCAAACCTGTCCCCACCTTCCAAAAAAAAAAAAAAAAAAAAAAAAAAAAAAAAAAAAA
>VWZG01011449.1:19992-63899 GCA_013396735.1 Grallaria varia
AAAAGATACAAGTCAATGCTTAATAAATCTAGTATTTAAACTATGGTGCCCTTTCTCACAAGGTAACAGCTCTTCATGGGAGTTGTTCTACTAGTTTTCCTATAAGGAGGTGCTTGATTTGACCTAGAAAAAGCAAAATCAATTTTGTCCATAAGAGAATTTTTCTTTGTGTTGTGTATTGTTCTCCTTTCATTGTACATTACAGATATGCTTAAAGCCACACTCAGGATAACTTCTGTGAATCAATTCTCTCTTGGGTGAAATTCAATAAAACAGAAAATAGTGGGAAAGAATGGTGTGAATTCAGAAGCAGCTGTACAAGATCTAAAGAGTCAGGAAGAAACTGAGAAACATGTTGTGATGGTTCGTTGCTCTTCAGTTTCAGGGGTGATCCTCAAGTGGTTGGAACTGTTTCCGTTGCTGATGTAGTGAGCTTTTATAAATATAATCATGGAAAACTAAAGCACACTTCATACTGAGCCTACCTGTGTAACGTATTGTTGATAAAGAGGCATTCAAATCAATTAGCTCTGGGTTGAATTTTCTTAATGCAAAGCTGTGCAGTTTCATACTATGGTTGTATTTCAAGTGTTGCTTGTGAAGGTTCTATTATACACTCTTCTAGGCCTCCACTTAAAGCACATTTGAAATCTTGACTGCTGTTCCTGGCTTGCCATGAGGGTAAGTTCTTTCTTTTAGTCACGTTAGAGCTCTGCAATGAGGTTTGAAGAGCAGGGGAGAAGAGAAAATGATGTTGTGGAAAGACACAGATGGACCCAAAAACTGGTTGCATTAGAAACTCTGCCACTGGCTTAATCTGATTTACAAACATTGTGTACACAGAACAAGCTGGCATTACCTGGTTTTAGAGCTGTAATAGTTCCATAATAGTTCTTCTCTTCAGTGCAGTCAAAAGAGGAAGTCAAGTGTTAAAAGTTATGAGGGGAGGGACAAAAAACAGTGTTTTTCCACCAAAGTTGTCATGGAATGTGCTTGTCTTTAATTCTATAGACTTGAAAACATACAAAGACAGGCAATAGAGGTGCTCTGGGGATGGCTTCTGTACAGAGAAGGCTTAACTGGTAGGGTAGAACTCCTCAAGCTGCAAAAAGAATGCTTCAATGCAATAGATACATGTAAAATGGGTGGTGTGAATACAGTGTATAGGCAGCAATTGCTCACTGCAAATTCCTGTGAGTAAAGCCATTGCATAAATTTGGTTCATTTAGAGTTGATGATCTCTCCTTTTGGCAAAGTAGCACCGTTTTTCCATCCCTGAGCTCTGTGGAGGCAAACAGCACTGGACCACTCAGCCTGCAGGGTAGGGATCGCTTTCAGTCATAGACATGTTTAACATACCAAGTGTAACCTGTATGGTCTTTAGGCTGGCCCAGGAGAGTAATTTTGATTCTCTTTACCTTAGTTTAATCTGGAATTACAAAATACACAATAAGTGCATAAGCAGAAAGCACCTGGCAGCACCTACACATGTTTTTTGCTTGGTTTTTTCTTAACAATTAATGGCACGTTAATCTTCACATCAGGCTGGTTTTCAAGTCCCAGGATATGTTTTGTGCTTGTGTAAACAATAGAACTGCTATTTATGATGGTGATGGAGGACAAGTATGGATATGTCAAATATCAGACAAAACAAGGAATTTTTTCAGCAGTGAAAAGATATTTTTGTTTGCCTTCACCAAAGCTTCTTTTACATTTGTTAAGAGTCACTTGTCACTTAACTGTTACTGAAGAATCCTCAGAAACGCTTAACCGAAGTGTCTTTAAGTACTCAAACTGAACCTGAAAATGAATGTTAATTAAAAGCACTTAAAAAAATTGCTCTGTACAACAAAAGCAGTTTCTTTGACATCTTATAGCCCTTGATACTGAAAAACACATAGAGGAATGACACAGACACTTCAATTAGCTCTGAAAGCTTTCTTAAATTGTTAGAGTGAGGGTATTGGTTTATAGATTTGTACTACATACTGAAATGTCAGAAGCACAACTCTGAACTCAAAAAAATGACAATTTTGCATTAATGTGTAAACTGTGCAAGTGACACAAGATTGAAATATTCAGGAAGTGGGGGGCTTTTTGTTTGTTTTTTCTTAGCAACCATATTCTGTTTCCTTTTCCAACAATATCTGAGCTTCTGAAGTGGGATTTAATTTACTGTTTTGGTCATAAAAGATATGGCAGCTACAATCTTATTTATATGTGGAAATTTTATGTATATTTGTGCTATAAGTGGAGGATCTCAGTACAAATTCAGATTTTATTTAATTTTATTACTTCATCAAATTACTGCTATAAGTAAATGTGATACAAGCCAGCTAAATTATTAAATTAAAATATCTTTTTTTTTTTCATTTTACAGTGGTAAAAGTAATACTTTTTTCTTCCTTCTTTTTTTGTCACTTTGAGTGTTGTGAGATGAGTGGTGTTGCAGGATTTACTGCCCAAACTGATGGGGCAGCCCCAAATCCACTGACTCTGGCCTCACCCAGCAGCACGCATCTGGTCCTTGCAGCACTCACACACACACAGTGAGATTACAGAGAGGTATTTTTGAGACAGGATTTAATCAGAATATTGGACAGGCTATAGTGATCAGGTGCAGGGCTCAGCCAAACAGGTGTACTGACCAGCTCTGTTTTACAAGTGACTGACTTCTTTTTAACCAATTCTCTTTGCCTGCATGCTCCCCCATCAGTTTGGGAAATATCCCCTACAATATCCTGGACATTCAGGTTTGCAAACTTATCAGTTGCAAAGTCATAGTTTACCTGCAGTTTTCTAATAGCCCATCAATTAGTGTGAATGGCATGGTTTATTTCACATTTTTGTCTTAGGTTTGCCCGTCATGTTTGTGTCTCTGTATGTTTTGCTTATTGTCCTCCCCTCTTCTCCTTTTTCATTGCTTTTGACAAAGTTCTAGATCAGAGAAGCTCGGTGATATAAGCAGTCTCATATTCCACATAACCTTACCAATTAATGTGACTGACCAGGTTTTGTTTGCCTTGAGGCACCCTTAGCATTCATTGGTCAGGTTTCTGTCTATATATGCTCTTGCTCACAGTTTCCTTTTCTCTTTACCCCTGTTTGCATTGAAAAGATCATTGACTAGACACCATTCAAGGAGCAGATGCTCTTACATACCCCACATTCACCACTTACATGGTATTCAATATTTTTAATGAAAGTTATAGCCACAAGCATAAAGTCATTCCTGCACAAAGACCTATAAAGGGTCTGTTTGACAAGAAGTATATTCATTCAGAGAAGTTAGTCAAAGACTAACTACATTTATGTTCTTTGAAAGGAATTTGACATTTCTAGGGTGTGATCTATCCGATTTCAGACAATCCCCCCCTAACAATACCTAAATTTCTCCCTTGAATTCAAAGATGTCTACATAATAGTCAAGTGAATATTCAGGGCATGATTGGAATTCATGAGGACTACCTACATTAGTAAACTGAAATGTATTAAAATAAGATGTGTTTTAACACAAATAATACAAACTTCTTAATTTAGGACCGTGGTATAGAGCTCACAACCATAAAGTTAAAGTCTGGACTTTAGATAATATTAATATAAAGAAACACCTCATGACCTCTCATACAATGTGGGGGCAAAAAAACTGAGGACCATGGCTGATAATTTAAAGAGAAACAAAGAGCTCTGACACCAGTGGGTATATAAAAGATGATGATAAAGAGTCAATATAAAAGCAAATGTCCTTAATACATTGACTACAGTTTTCTAGTTAGAAAGGAGGGACTTGCTGTAAAACATTTTTAACATCCTAGAATGATTCAAGATATTCCAAGGCTTAAAATGGCAATATACTTTGCTAATGGTAATGTAGATAAAGCTGGTGAAACTACACAGTTTCTTTTTCATTTCATAAAGCCCGTATTTCCAGAAGAGCTACTGCGTTACAGAGGACATTCAATCAGTAAGTAGGCTTTTTTTTTTTTTTCTGGAACATGAAGAAACCAAAATACAGTAAACACTGAAGGTAGCAAACAATAAGGAAACAGAGTAAAAAACTGAAAATTGCAGCTTTAGTTTCATATATATGTTTTTTAGAGTATCCTGCATTTTAAATTACACATATTTTTGGCCAGGTAAATGGAAATTAATGCTTTCTCAGAAGGTGAAAGCTAGCACAGTCCCTGATGTCTTCTGCAAAACATACTATTTGCTAAACTGGCATTCAGTCCAGGAGACAGGTCCTTTCCTGCCCAAACCCTCCCGTGATTCTATGACTGCTTGTACCCAAGAGAAGCCTGAAATGATGTGGGTTTTTTTTTTTCAGAATACTGTGTAAGAAACAGTTTGAAAAATTGGTAGTTCGTAGTTTCTTGTTTATGGAAGCTAATTAGATACCTGAGTGGTCTAAAATTATATCTTAATCTAGATATATTGAAGAAATGTGACAAAATCCAAACTCTCACTGAGCAGAGTTTATTTCAGGGCTCATAATGACATCCAGAAAACCTTTTAAAAAAACAAACCCTGAGATTCCCCATTCATTCATCTTAATGGGTTTTTTCCAATTAATATTTTGTTTATAACTTATAGGTAAAAATGTGGAAACAACAAAAGAAAGTCTGTATTTTTCTTCAAATAATTTCAAAATTTTCAGCATAGTCCACTCCTTCCAGCTGAAAAGTCACTATCAGAGATCCTCAAAGTTAGAGATTAAAGAAACAGTGAATAGTTTTAGTTGATTTCGTTTTTATTTTAGTTTTTTGATTGGCTTATTACTTTACTGGGCCAGTTGGCTCAGCAGGTATTGCTACATGTTGTTCCTGAGGAGGCTCCCTGCTGGCAAATTGGTTTGAAATCAAGAATTGCATTTATAATCCTGACAATAACACCCATGAGAAACATGTTAGTGAAGGCTGGATGAAAGGCAGATTACCTTTTCTTCCAAAGCTTAGGCATAAGTTTTTTCAAACTATGTTCTTATTTTTAGTAAAGAACTTTTTCTACACAATACACCAGCCAGTAAAAGTTAAGGCTTAGATAAAGTTTTTAACTACTGAATTTGTGCATACATTTGATAAATCAGATAGTCAGGTTCACAGTTTTAAGGCGTGAGTAAACACTATGAACCTCTGTTATTTTTATCAATATAGCAGAGGATTGACATACAAATCATTCTATTGATTTTGAAATTAACTTGTTTATTTTTCTTTCTTATTTGTTATATAAATATTATACTTATAACTAAACTTTGTTTAATATATCTGTATTTTTCTGTTTCTTTAAATATATAATTATCTAGTCAACCCCTGTCCTCAGCAAGCATTCAGGTAAAATTCCATTTGAAATAAATAAAGACAAGCTTGTGCCTGTGTAGCGAGTTTGGATAGTTACTGCAAATTACATGTGAAGATTTGGGGGGAAAAAAACAAACCCACTAAGTTTACCCTAGAACAGGAATGTGAATGCACTTCAGTTAACAACTCCTGTTTAAAGCCTTCAGCTTCTTGGAAGAGGTAATGCCTGTAAATCCCAGACAAGGGACTCTACCATTAGTAAGGAGGAAGGAAAATCTGTGTAATTTGCCCTCTGATCACATCCATGTGGGCATAATAATCTTTTAGGTAGGATTCATTTTCCCTAACGTTGAATGTGTACGGTCTATCTACCTTAAGCTACTTAAAGGATATAGGATGGCATCTTTTTGACTAAACCTGCACTTGATAATATGGTTACTAGCTCAGGTGAAGACAGTTGCATTCAGTGTAAGAAGTCCACATTTAGGGACCATTTCTAGTTTATGCAGATTATGTTAATCTGAGCCAATGTAAAGTAGTAACCAGATTTCTTGCTACTTCCTTTGTTTTCTATTGCCAAAGATGCAGGTAACAGGTGAAAACAGGGACACTTATCCTTTAGTTTGATACCATTTGATTCAAATACCTTTCTGATCTTGTATGGACAGATAGCCCAAAATGAAGTGAACAAATGCAAAGATAAACAGAGTCTCAAAAGCAGTATGGTACTTGCTTCTCCTGCTGCCTTGAGCAACAGTGTTTCTTAGTAGTTTTTAAAACAAGGTAACCTGTGTATGTACTGAATCTTATTCCTTTTCAACTGGAGCTATTATTATAACATTCTACCAGGAGTCAACAACCACTTGACTGAAATGATGCGTAAATGTTTTCATAGAAGTACTGTCAACCTCATAGGTACTGATGGATATAATAAACCTTCCTTAGTATTGACAGGAAATGAGATGACAGTCTTGCCATGAAGAATGAAAAAGAACAAAGAAGCAGGCACTGGAGAAAAATTCCTCTGATACGCTGGTGGCAACATGATCGGTTTTGAACAAAACAATCATCACTTTGTTAAGTGAGATTAAGACAGAGACAATATACAGTTATAGTGAAACAGGCTGAGAATGTGGAAGTAAATAAGCAGTGCAAGAAAGAGGAGAAATTTTTCAGTAAGTTTTGTTTTGATTCCATTAAAATCTGGTTTATGTGCAATAGCTTAGGTTTCTGAAAGATGAACAAACTGCAGAAAAAGTTAAAATTTGCTATATGAAGTGTCAGTCCCATTGATTATCCAGGTACTATATTTTACATGCCTCATTTAATACACTGCTCTAAAACAGTTCTCAAACTGTCAGACAAGTTAAAGCGCTCAAAAGCATCCATTGCAGAATGCTAAAATTGCATACATGAATTGGCAGGAACTCAAATAGATCTATATCAGTTCTTAGCAGCTTTCTAGACACTGCATTTAGTAATTGAAATACTAAAACCAAGAGATCAATGTGTTTTAGACTCCTCTGAAATGCACTGTTGAAAACGAAATCAAAAAATGAGGTCAGATCTGGTTAGACATTCTGATTGTGTCTCTGTAGAACTCGAATGTCTCCACACATTTCTTTATGAATGAGACTTGCTTAAAAACAGACAAACTAGATTGGAGAGCAGGAAGCTTGCTGTTGACTCTACCTACTGAACAGGAATAAGAGTGACACCTGATGCAAGAACTTCAGAGCTCTACAGGAGGAAAAGATAAGGCCTGACTGCAACAGTATCACCCTACTGAGTCTCATTTGGGGTGTCCCGCCCCACAATGTCTTCCTTTTGGGGCCATTTGAGCTCAGGTTCTGGCCCATGACCCTTGTCAAACTACACTGTATGAATGCTGTGTCTTACTGTGAGCATCTTGACCTTGTCCCAGTGATTTCACTTTCTGACTCAGCAATACTGTCTTATTTGGTAATCAGTGGACTTTTGGACCCAGAGTACTGCTACCAGGCCTGCTCTGCTCCTCATGAATGAGACTGAGCCCCTGTCTTGCTGTCATCCCTTGGCTCTTGTCTTGCCTTCACTTGCGAAGACTCCACTTACTCCCTGAAATAAATGCCACTACCTCCTGATTTAGAAAGTGTACACTGAAAGAGAAAACACAGGTTATCCAGATTTTAGCTGTATTTTACTGATGTGGCAGCTATTGTCTGAACAAAACATAGCTAAATCTTCAGCTTCATATGAATAGACACAATTCCCATTTTCCATACAGAATTGTAAGACATACCTATCCCACAAGCCCAAAGACATCCAAAGCAGGATTGCACCTTCCAGAGGCAAAATGGATTCAGTCATGGGCAAGGAAAAGACCTAGAAGTAGTTTATGCACCCTGTGGGAACCTGAGCTGTGTTCCTGATAGAATCCCGATATATCATTCGCTCTGGACAAGCAGTCAGCACTGAGGTTTTTGTGGTTACCTCTGCAAGGAACCTAGCTGGGGTTCTGGAGAGCTTCTCTTAAGGCAACTAAATAAACAGCTCTTTTCATGCAATAGTCCAGAAATCCTACTCTCTTTTACCAATGAGAGCCAGAGTGCTAAAATTTTAGCACACTATGACAACTAAATGTAGGAAAGTGGTCATTTGGTCATCAGCCTACTTGTTAACTTACAGTCAGGAGGGAAAGACTAAACTAAGTGGGAAATCACTAAGGCATGATAGGTAGTAAGAGTTTTACCTAAAGGTTGAAAATCTGGTTTTTCAAAGTGTTCATGCATTATTCTTCGCCATCACCAATTGAAAATGGGATATTTTTTAAGTCTGGAGTCAGAATGTAGGAATAAAATAAGTGTTTCTTTTTTAACACAAGGTTATTTTCCTCCTGTCTTTCCAAAATCTGTGGGGTATTAGGTCAGTAAGACTATTTAAGGTTGTGAAACAAATCCCCCAAACAATTAAATTGGAGGCTTTGTATAGTCCAATAAGGTGGCAAAAGAATGGTATTTCAAGAAAATTGAAATTTTTTTATTGTTGTTTTAAGACTGCTAGTCAAACAGCTAAAATTCTTTTTCTTTTAACAGATGTCAAAATACAAGGAACAAGAAGATCTTTCTTAACAGCAGAGGCAGTTTTCATACTGGCTAAGCTATTTTACCTGTGTTTACTAGAAGTACATTGCTAGACATTAGCAAACAGGGAGTTTTATTTCATGTGACAAGTTGTACACCTTGCAGAAATCCTTGTAACATGTCCTCTGACCCCCAGGCCCTCATGTCAGATTTGTGCACAGCACATGAGGTCTCCCTAAGTGAACTCCTCATAGTCATGCAGTCAGTGTTTCACACAACACTCCAAGGGAGATGCTGAAGAACTGGCTTCGGGAGCAAAGCTGGCACAAGAAGGCCTGTGGAATCAGCTCACTTAAATGCCTGTTTTGACAGATCAGCCCTGGCATGAACATTGGCTTTTCTAGCTAAATTGGTTCTTAGCCAAATGCAGTGATAGCTAGAAAAGAAAAAGTATAGGGGAAGAATGTATTGGCAAGGTACCAAGCAGTCTTCACTGCCCTTTGACTTCCAGCACCTCTGGGTGAGCTAACCTCCAAACAGGGGATAAGAAGAAGGAGAAAGAAGTGGCATTTGCCCTTCCTGGTAAATAAAGTTAATGGAACACAGGTGCACCATATGCTCATGCAAGCAATAATATGAACAAAAAAACCCAATTCTTAAAATTTGCCCGCTTCTTATTGGGAATGTTTTCTGTTTATTTAATAACATTTAATTTAATTGCAACATTTAGAACTTCTTTTATTATTAATTGTCTTTATCCTGAGAACATGATTTAATTTGTATTAATGTTTTGCTTACAAACAGTAAATATTTGAGTTTCATTTGGCTCTGCTCTGTACCAAGTTGTCAGTCTTGCTCTGTTCCACAGTTTGGTTGCAAACAGGTCACATCAAAATCAGGGAACCAGAATAACTAGATGGGCTTGAAGTTTCCTTTGAACAGAATATGAGTTTACATGAGAACATTTCCTCCATGAGGTACATTAAAATTCTGGATTAAGTAATTCACAAATCTTTTACAATACTTTTGGACACATATTTTGTCCACTTAATCATGCTGAATTTGATCCCAGACCTACCAAATCTATACTCATACTTAAACATGGGAACGCAGTGATTTTCAGCTTTTTCAATGACTCAGCATTCCTTTATCCTACACTTTTCTTCTTTTTTCGGTGTTTTTTTCTTTTTTCACTTCTTGCAAAAAGAAGTAGAATCATATACTGTTTCGATGAAGTTTTATTGGCAATAAACATTAAGATGACAACTGCCTCTCATTTGGCTATTCCTTAAAATCATCTGAGGACTTCTGCAAATTTGTCACATAGTGAACTACATCAACAGATTCAAAGGGCTTTTTTTTTCAAGACTCGAAGACATCACCGAGTTAATGTGTTTTAATGAGTTATTATTCCTTAGCTGATCCACATCATAAACAGTTAATGAGAAAAGTTTAAGTCCGTGCATTTACCTCGTAATTGCAACAGCTTGACAGAGCATGCATGGATCTGTTACTGATGTCTAACCAGCATGTGACAATGACTTTATTACACTGTGGTAAACCACAAGGATTGATTGTATTTAAATATGTACTGGAGGCAGCACTAGGGGAACACTGTGAATCCAAAGCATCTCTGTGGAATATTAGGGGCAAAAGGTAATACTAAAAATGTTCTTTATTTCTTTAGAATGTAATCAATGTATTTTGTATTAGGGGATATGTTTGGGTGACCTGGTAAGGATATAGAAAAAGTATGCAGTTTCCTTTTCTCCAAGATGCTATTCCTCATTTCAGAAGTTGCAGGTGGGGAACTGATACGTAAGATTAAAAACAGTTAAGGTAAACGCCAAACACTACATAAAATCTTTGCATATTGCCAAACAATTTTTTGGGATGCAAAAAGAAATTTTCTCATAAAATGAGTGATTGCTTCATAATTACACCCTTTTCTCTACTTTATATCTGTCCCTCCAACTTATACAGTCAATGAGAGGCAGCTGGATTAAGGAGCATTCTTTCTTTGGTATAATGTTCTATTTGCTTTTTTCTTTCAGGAATTAGTTCAAGTATTTATATCTGTATTCCAAGCATCATTTCCTTTGTTAAGTGCAATAAGAAGAGAGAAAAAAAAATTGTTTACAAAATCCCTCCCTCTCTTCATTCATTTCCTGCCACTTTTGATAACAAATATTTTTCACCTGAGGCTTTTAGATACCAAAGCAAAGTGCAATGGCAGAGTCCTGTGTACATGACCCATACAGAAGATTTCAGAAACTAAAATTGCGTGCAAAAGCAATATTTGCTGTGAACTGAAAAACCCATAGGTTGGGATTTGTTCTCTCAAATTATTAGACAGTTGAACACAGACATTTACCTAATCTTTTCAAAGACAATTTTCAAAATAGATAGGAGATACAGATAAAGTTTATGACTATAGTGATACAATTCTGTAAATATTAAGGTTTTTCATTCTACAGGCTTTTTTGGATTCACAGATTATTTGTGAAGAAACTGCTATTTTGCAAGCATGTTTGTTATTCAAACACTGTGGCAGCGTTGCATGCAAAGTTTTAGAGCCTTGAAAGACTGAGATTTTTCCAGTTCCAGACTTTGTGGGTCCTTTTTCAAGTTTGAAATAAACCATGTATGTTGCACACACTACATTTTCTTTCCTAGTTGGATGCACATATACAAAAGAGCTTGGAAAGCATAAAAATGGCTTCAGTGTGAATAGTTGAAATGCCATAACTAGGGAAGGACAATAAAGCAGCTCAGTTCTTTTGGTCATGTAATGAGTGTGAGGCTAAATGTCAATGTGATGAATAGACAGCAATTTAGACCTAAAAAGAATGATGTGTGTGTCAAGTGCCATATCTTCTCTACTTTTCTTTGATTTTTCATATGGGGTCAAAAATAAAAATACACTAGCAATACACTGGCTGTCAGCATCTGGTAAAGGACATGAGAGATAGGTTAACACACCTTTAACCCCAGTGTCACTCAGCTCATTGCTCCTTATTCATGATGCTTAAGGTTCTTCTGGGCATGCATGTATATTCTGTACAGGATAGTGTTATGTCAACTGTTACTTTTGAGTTAAGCTGTAGCTTTCTTGGTTTGAGACATTCTGTCTTTTCCATGGTACTTGTTAAAACGCAGAGAAGAAAAATACAGAATTTTAATTACACCTGACCTCACTAAAATATTGTTTGGTACAAAGATTAGTACATCCTACTTGTTAGTATTTCATAAGACAGTCCTACAATTATCTCTTCTGTCTTCTTGCTGCAGCCTCACCTTGTATATTGAGAGCAGTTTGGACACCACAATATAAGAAAGATATTAAGCCATTAGAGAGAGTCCAAAGAAGGACAGCAGACAGTGAGGGGCCTTGAGGGGAAGCCGTAGGAGTGACTGAGGTCACTTGGCCTGTTCAGTCTGGAGAAGAGACTGAGGAGAAACCTCAGGACAGGACCCGAGAGAATGGCCTGAAGCTGTGTCAGGGGAGGTTTAGGTGAGATATTAAGAAGAGGTTCTTCACCCAGAGGGTGGTTGTGCACTGGAAGAGGCTCCGCAGGGAAGTGGTCACAGCACCAAACCTGACAGAGTTCAAGAAGAATTTGGACAATAATCTCAGACACATGGTGTGACTCTTGGGGATGGTCCTGTGCAGGACCAGGAGTTGGACTCAATGATCCTTGTGGGTCCCTTCCAACTCCGCATATTCTGTGATTCTGTTGTACATGTGTACAAAACACTACAGAAAGATAACTAAGAACAGTATTGTGAGATAAAGGGGCAATTCTGAGGGGCAAGAATGTTAATCAATGCACTTAAAAAGTATTAAACTTGTTCATAAGGTGACTAATTTTAAACAGTTCATTAGTTTAAAATAATGTCTCACATTTTAATAAATGCTTATAATTAAAGGTCCTCTCTGCTATTAGTAGTTTTACAGCACAAAGAGATAGTTAAGAAAGTTCCCGGCATTCTGTTATTCAGTTTCTTCCCACTGGTAGTCCTGTCAGATTTTCAGACTGTGCTAAAGTGACAGAAAGAAAGACACAAAGAAAATAACCTTACATTCAAGACCACTGGCCCATTTCATTCAATATCATATTTATATTAGTGACCTATGTCAGATGTTCCAACCAATGACAAAAATAAGCATCTCATATTTATGCCCACGTTGCCAAAGACATTTGGATGCCTAAATCATATTGATATTAACCTTTGTGAATTTAAGCTCTAAGGAATAAATTGCCTTGAGCATCTCAGATGACTTGACATAGCAACAGAATAAAACAGAAGTTTATTCCTAACCTGTGGCAATGACTAGTTGGCTCATTCACTGGAGCATTAGGAGTAACACTTTCTCTGAGTTAATTTGTGAATTACCTTATCTACCATGTACAAGAAAGAATTATATCCTTTGCTCCTCTGCACAAGAAAAAATAAATAGGGATACTGGCACACCCATACCCACCACCTAGTTGCTGTGCTTTGTGTAGATGATACCTTTTGTTAGGATTCTTGGGTGCCTAGTAAAGTATGATATTATTGAAGCCATTCTCATGACAAATTTGGTTGAAATTGGCCAAAAGCTTAAGAAATTACAAGAAGGGAGTATACTTTTACATAATTCTCTCCCACATGAGGTCATGTACATGTCATCACGTCTTTAAGCCTTAGAAAACTGAAATGAAGACAGATACATTCAGTGCTTCGGTGAGTGTATATTTTTGATGGTGGATTTGCACACATCATGGATAAAGCCTTTAAACCAAACCCATGAGTTGAATGCAGATTGCCATTGTTCCAGAGAATACTACTGCTTTGCCTTCTTAACCTTAAGCCATTTTTATTAGAAATACTCAGACACGTTTTGCCAGTTTTTTTAAGTCTAGCCTCACAGTCCCTCTACACAAAAAATTAACTTGTTATAAACTTCAAGCCCAGTTCCTCTTAGTCATATAATGAGAAAATATTCTACATTCATCTTTGACTAAATCCATGTAACTCATCAGCTCTGATGAGTTACAACACCATAGAACTATTACTTATTTTGGTCAGCTGTTACACACACCTTTTCATGTGGATTTTGGATGCTGGCAACTGAGTATGTCATAAAATATGTGTCACTGTATACCGAGTATTATCAGTCTGTGGGAAAGGTAACTTCCAAGGATGCAGAAAAAGACTTGTAGGGAATGTTATTTGAGCAGCACTAAAATAGGGAAATATAAATGAAAAGAGGTATTTAAATTAGTAATGCTTCCTTCAACAATTCTGGAAAGACTATCGGAGAAGGGCAAGTAGATTTCATATTATATCCAGTAAGCGGAGAGGTTCTCTTACTGTCAGGTGTATGGAGACTAAGTGAAATCAAGGGGCTCCACAAGAACCCAGGACATACCTGGTGAAGACCCAGTTATGTAATCCAGAGTCCACATGAGCTGCCAAAAGTCTCATTTCAGGTAACAATTTCACTAAAAATGGGGTTTCTTCCTGTAAAGTTTTCTCAAGGAAAATTGCAAAACATAATGCATCTCCTTGTCACTTACAGTTCTCCACTGAATTCTTTCAGCACTGGAAACACATCTACCTTTGTGTGTTTATCTCATACTTTTATTTAATTATTTTTATTTTTGCTGGGTTTTTTTGCTGTCCTTTTCACAGTTGGTGGGTTGAGGTGTGGGAGTTTGGGCTGCTAATAATTTTCAGAGTTTGTTTTGTTGGGGTTTATTATTATGTGGTGGGCCTGGCTGAGCCAAATTTGGTTCCCCATAGGAGACCTCCCAGTGCTGTGCTCTGCATTGGTATCAATAACACTCCTATATTCTGGCTGCCACTGAGCGCAGCGCTCACTGTTCAGTCAAGGGCAAGATCCTGGGAGGGGACACAGATAGGTCAGCTGACCCGCACTGACCAAGGGGATATTCCATACTATATGACATCAACCCAGATATAAAAGCTGGGGCAAGAAGCAGGAAGGGCAGGCACTCATTGTCTCTGATGGGTGCCTGCTAACACCTGACACACGCACAGGGGCCCTGCTTCCCAGAGATGTGGCCGACCATTGCTGCACATGGGAAGTAGAGATTAGTTGCTGCTTCTGCTTCGCGCATGCACACACTGCTTTTGCTTTTGCTTTTTGTATAAACTGCCTTATCGCAACCCATTATTTGTGCTGGTTCTGTTGTTTCCACCCTTATTCTCTCCCCTGTCCAGCTGGGAAGGGGAGTGATAGAGTGGCTGGGTGGGCACCTGGCATTCAGCCAAGGTGAACCCACCACATAATATTATTAGTCCTTTTTTTTCTTTGTCCTTTCTCTTTTGCCTGTCTCATCTTTTCTTCTCCATCAACATTATTCCTTCAAAAATTAGTATTGAGCTCATCTTCATGGTTGTGAATAGCATTTGCAGAGAGAAACTGAGTATTTAGAATTCTTCATCCATCCTTTGTATATACATACCATCTGGAGATCTAGATAATTAGAGGACTGATAAATATTTTCAATATATTTAGTGATATTTTCAATATATTTAGTGATAATTAAGGTATGCCAATTAGAATCAGGTAGGAGGAGACACAGAATGCCTCTAACAGATTTTCCTACCTGGCTAGATTTTTCTGATTTCAGACATCTACTTTCCACTTAGAGGAATAAAGAATATTGTTGTCATTGCTGTTACTTCAGTACAGCTTTTTTCACAGTCTCCAACTGCTACTTGCTTTTGCACTGAGTTTCACAGGTCTCTCCAAAAGTGTAGTCTATAAGCAGTTTTTCCCGAAGTTGTAATAAATTTCTGGGAAGTCACTATCCTGTCAGTCACAGCTTTCAATGACTCACAAATAGTGGTTAGTTGCATGAAAAGTACTGTCAAAAAATACTTATACTTTGTAAAGTGGCTACAGATTTGAAACAGAAAGCTTCCATCAAACTCGACTATTACTTGTCTAGTCATTGTATAAATAATTTAAATAATTAATCCAGCAAGCACGTAGCTACAATTCAAACAAACAAATACTACTCATAATCCTTCCACACATAAAAGCATGTATAACTGCTAATGGCAATCAGTCGGTAGGGTAGGTTTAAACTAGATCATAACCATTTATATAATTTTTAGGCAACAGAGAGAGTCAATTACTGCAGTACCAATATCCTTTCATTACAAAAGGATATAAAACAGCACTGACCACTGTCTACAATACTAAAGCATTTGCTAGTAACACAGAATTCATATGTTGTTCCTTTTTAGAGAAATGTAAATGCCTATTTTCCCTGAAAACAGAATACATTTTATCTTTCTTTGGCTTTATTTTCATGAGTAGTGCTTATCAGATGCTCCTTTTAATTTGCACATTCTTGATAAATAGAACAGCTGATCAGAAGGATAAAAACTTAATTGGAACTAGTATGGAAAAAATAACTTTAAGCTCTTAATACAGGAGAAAGGTCTTGATTTTTCCTAGCTATCTGGAAAGATTCTTTTTGCAAAGCTGGAATTGAAGAGTTCAGACCAAACACCTTAAATACTCAGAACTGGGTCAACATAAATAGAAGAAATTATGAGAAATGTTTTACTTAGCAGCATAGAATGTTTCTTTCAGAAAAAAATACATGCCAAAATCCTACATCACTTGAAGGATTTTGCATTTATATCTTCATATGTATAGGATGAGGGCATAGCTGGTGTAAACTGGATTAGCTCCCTGAATTCCAGGACTGTTAAGTCAAATTGTCTTCTTTGCGAATTATTTCTTCAGTTCTGTCCTGATGGACTAATGTACAATCAGAAAAGAGATGCTGGAAAAAAGTCTAATGCTCCTTTCCAAGTATCTCCTTCTTTGAAGAAAAAAAAAAAAAAAAAAAGAACTTGTTTTATTATTAAGGTTTAGTTCTGATTTGTGGCAAGTTATTTTGCTGTGTGTTCCTGACATACTTAAAGTCTCCATAGTACTGAAAGGCAAAGTAAGTCACTGCAAGTTTTCAGTGGGTTGACCTTGGCCGGATGCCCAGTGCCCACCAAAGCTGCTCTATCACTGCCTTCCACAGCTGGACAGTGGAAAGGGCTTGTGGGTCGAGATAAGGACAGGAAAAGATCACTCACCACTACGATCAGAGGAAAAACAGACTAGACTTGGAGAAATTAATTGATTTTATTATCAATCACATGAGAGCAGAATAATGAGAAGTAAAATAAAACCATAAAAATACATTTCCCCCACCCTCTCCTTCTTTACAGGCTTAACTTTACTCCTGATTCTCTACCTCCTGCCCACAGCAGTGCAGGTGAACTGGGAATGGGGATTACTGTCAGTTCATCAAGCACTGTTTCTTCCAGTCTTTCCTCCTCAGAGGCAGGACCCCTCACAGTCTTCTCCTGCTCCAGCATGGGGTCCCTTCCAGGGAAGACAGTTTTCCATGAATTTCTCCAGTGTGTTCTACCCACAGGCTACAGTTCTTCACAAAATGTTGCAGCATGAGTCCCTTCTCCGGGTGCAGTCATTCAGGAACAGGCTGCTCTGGAGTCGGTCTCCATGGGGTCACAAATCCTGCCAGCAAATCTTCTCTAGTGTGGGCTCCTCCCTCCATAGGTCTTGCCAGGACCCTGCTCCGGTGTGGGCTTCCTCCAGGGTCACAACCTCCTTTAGGCATCCCCATGCCCCAGTGTGTAATCCATCACGGCCTGCAGGTGGATCTCTGCTAAATGGTGGACCATCATGGGCTACAGAGGGACAGCCTGCCTTCCCATGGTCTTCACCATGACGGCAGGGGAATCCTTATGATGCCTGCAGCACTTTCTCCCCCTCCTACTTCACTGACCTGTGTGTCTACAGAGCTCCTTCTCTCATATGTTTTCACTCCTTTCTTTTCTGGCTGATATTTTCTTCTCTGAAATAACATCTTTTCCTTCTTAGCTATCTTATTGCAGAGATGATACAACTGTTACCGCTGGGGTCAGCCTTGGCCAGCTGCTGGGGTCAGCCTTGGCCAGCGGCAGGTCTGTCTTGGTGCTGGCTGGAATTGGCTCTGTCAGACATGGAGGAAACTTCTGGCATCTTCTCATAGCAGCCACCTCTGTAGCCTCCCTGCTACCAAAGCCTCACTACAGAAACCCAATGCTAATATGTATATAATAAATCATTAAAGAATTACAGAATCGTGGAATGGTTTTGGTTGGGAGGGAACTAAAAGACCATGGGCAGGGTTGCCATCCAGTACACCAGACTGTTCAGGAAGGGCTCCATCCAGCCTGGCCTTGAACACTTCAGGGATGGGGCATCCACAACTTCTCTAGGAAACCTGTTCCAGGGCCTCACAGTAAAGAATTTTTTCCTAATATCTTACCTAAACCTATTCTCTTTCAGTTTAAAGCTATTCTTCCTTATCCTGTTACGCCCTTTTAAAAAGTCCCACTCCAGCTTTCTTGGAGCTGTCTTTAGGTACTGGACGGCTGCTCTGAGATCTCCTCAGGGTCTTCTCTTCTCTGGGCTGAATAATCCGAAATCTCACTTTCTTCATAGGAGAGGTACTCCAGCGCTCTGATAATCTCCATGGCCCTTATCTGGACTTGGTCCAACAGGTCCACATCTTTTTTGTCCTGGGCACCCCAGAACTGGATGCACTACTCCAGTTGGAGTCTCATGAGAGAGTAGAGGGGAAGAATACCTCCCTCAATCTGTTGGCCATGCTTCTTTTGATGTAGCCCACTGTACAGCTGCCTTTCTTCACTGCAAGCACACATTGCCAGCTCATGTCCAACCTCTCCGACACCAGCACCCCTAAGTCCTTCTCCACAGGGGTGCTGTCAATTAGTTCTTTTCTCAGTCTGTGCTCATGTTTGGGGTTGCCACAACCCAGGTGTAGCACCTTGCACTTTGGCTTACTGGACTTCATGAGGTTCTCATGGACCCATTTCTCAAGTTTGTCCAGGTCTCTTTAGTTGGCATCCTGTCTTTCTCTTATGTCAGTGACACCACTCAGCTTTTCGTCATCTTTTTGATCTTACTGTCTATGTCACTGAAAAATATATTAAAGAGAGTGGCCCCAAGACAACCTTGAGGGACACCACTTGTCACTTGTCTCCACTTGGATATTGAACTGTTGACTCCAACTCTTTGAGTGTGTCCACACAGACAATTCCTTAACCACTGAATAGTCCATGATTCAAATCCATGCATCTCCATTTTGGAGATAAGGGTGTCATGTGGAACCATGTCAGAGGCATTACTGAAGTCTAGGTAAACTACATCAGCCTGTCTTCCCTTGTTGATTGTTGCAGTCACTCCATCGTAGAAGGCTAAGAAGAAAATTAAAATTGGAGTGGGTCCATACTACTATAGTGAACCCAGTTATATATAATGATTTCTCAAGGACAAGTGCAATATATTTTGGTTTGGTGGATTTATAACAGTATAAGACTATTTGCCACTCTATCCTGTGCCATTTGAAAGTAAGAATCCAAGACAAAAAGAAACATATACATTTTTCATAGTCAAAATACTAGCTTTGAGTGGAGAAAGTGATTGCTGAAGAATAAGGTGATATGTTGCATGATGTATGAGTGTCGTAAACAATAAAAGATTCCTTAACAGGTTTGCCAGCCTTTGAATCAAGACAAGGAGCCTGTAATATACTTTTTAGCTTTCCTTTTTTCTCCTTTGTGCAGGCATTTAGACATGATGAAAGAAAGAAACATGATACCACTGGTTTGAGTAAGCCATTGTGTGGGTAGTTAAGAAAAGTTTTACATTTCATTTCTGTAGAACTCTTTTATCTTCTCTATCAAACTCAGGAGTTTAATTTTTCTATGTTCAAAGTGGGCAGCTTCAAAATAGAGTATTGTTATTTCTTTTATAGAGTATTGTAATAATACAGATCAAAAAGATTAAACTTTTATCAGGTAAAACACGGGAGAAAACCAGAAAAAAAATGTCCTGTACATATACACGTGAGGAAAAAGCCTATATAAATGACTGAGTAAAGCAGTAACAGAGCAAAAGAAAAACAGACATTGGGTCGAGGGCAAGATCAAACCATACATATCAGAGCAGTGTTAGACCCACATCAAGTTATTATGAAAATCCCACCACTGGCTTTTTTTTTTTTTTCCTTTTTTTTCCCCTCCTGGAATCTAGAGAGACTCAATGTATGTTGTTAGTATTAGGCTCCTTTAAGACATAGACTGATGCCCAGACTTTTTCTAGTCCTACTTTTACTGAAATCTAGGATAAGTCATAAAGGAAATGTTTGAGTAAGAAATATGTGAGAAAGATTGTGTTCACTTATACAATTCTCCTTGTCACAGAGTTATAGCATTTGTTGGGGCATTTGCAAACAGTTTGCTCCCAGATGTTAGCAGTGCCACAGGCAGGTGGATTATTTTTTAATAATACCTTCCTCAAATGTCAGTCTCAGTATTGGAAAGGAGTATTGATATTAAACAGTAGCGTTCTTTTAACAAAGTAGAACTGCCATTAGGCATATGTCCAGCTCCCCGGTACTTTGATTCATAGCTCCCTCAAGCCTTCCAGCCAATTAAGGAAGATGTAAAAAGCTAATCAACTCTAATTTGTGATCTTGTTTAGTGTCAGGAAAAAATTATTTCCCTCTTTTTTCTTCTTCAACAGAAGAACTTTCCAGAAGAATAAAAGACATGGCTTGCTAACATACTGGCCCTGTATGACATTTCCAAGAACACACAGTCTGTGGGTTGAGCTAGAATGATCCTGGCAGCTAGTGCATACAATTCAGCAGCAGTCACCATCCAAGAATAGGCATGACTGTTGTGTCCTGGGGTCTTGGAATTGGCATGCTGCCACATTCACTCTTACTCCTTTCCAAAGAGATAAAAGCATACACTGATGCTTCTGCCATCCTCTCTATCCATATCCAGTACGCCCCACATATTTTTCTTATTTACCTATATAGACATGCCAGTATTTGTCATATACATACACATGCTTACCATGTTATAGGGGCATTCACAAGCCTGTAATTGAAAGTTATCTAAAAACTGCCCCAACGGACCCTATTTTCAACCTCCATTTCAGCTATGGCATAACCAAACTGCATGTTATATTAATCTGCATGTTACTTTACACCTTGCAGGCAAGTTTGGCAATGCCTTTTGAATGCCTTTCTGAGGATGATTTCTCTCTTGTAACCTTCATCTGTACCTGTTTCTTAGGTTTATGACCAGGCTGCTGGGCACCTCCTTGGTTTTTTGACAATCTGCAGTAATAGCAAAAAATTTCAAGCCTCTAGCTTGAAATGAAATGTTAGTCCACAAAGTTGCTGGTAGGGAGAGCTGGTGACAGAAAACCCCAGGGTGTCAGTGAAAGCAGTCTTAGACTGTGACAACTGCAGATTCCAGCCTATTAATTACATTGACCTTAACATCAAAGCACCTTCACTTAAAAGAGTTAACAGCACTAATACTGTAATTTTATCCCTTTTTGTGCTGTAAGAATTTATATAAATGATCAATTAAAAAAAATATAAGAAGAAAGATACATACATTTTTTCATCCATTCAAAGTAGCTTGGCTTTCTTCCCCTTGCCCTCATCCCCACCATCAATTTTCCATGAAGACAGTAGGTACATGGCACAGCTTGTTAACAGGATACATTTGATTTGATTTGAGCCTTTGCACTAGATATGAACACCAGCCTAATTCTTGAAGGGTTCTGTGTGGTTTAGCTGCACTCACTGGAACTGGCAGTTCTTATTGCACTGGCCGTTTACTGCAGGGCTTGAATGATCTAAATCTTTGTGGTAGGAGAGTGACTCAGGAGATACACAGGTCAAAAACTATTTATTAGAACACTTATTCATTAATGTTGTGGTTTAATCCCAGTCAGCAACCAAGCCCCATGCAGCTACTTGCTCACTCCCCTACCAGGAAAATTGGAGAGAGAATCAGAAGGGTAAGAGATGAAAAACTCATGGGTTGAAGATAAAGACAGTTTGATAGGGAAAGCAAGGCTGTGTGTACAAGCAAAGCAAAACAAGGAATTAATTCACTGTGGTGGGTCTGGCTGAGCCAGAATTTGTTTCCCCATAGGAGCCCTTGCTGTGCTCTGCATTGGTGTCGATAACACACCCATATTTTGGCTATCACTGAGCACAGCACTCACTGTTCAGTCAAGGGCAAGGTCCTGGGAGGGGACACAAATAGGCAGCTGACCTGCACTGACCAAAGGGATATTCCATACCATATGACGTCAACCCAGATATAAAAGCTGGGGCAGGAAGCAGGAAGGGGAGGCACTCATTGTCTCCGCTTAGAAGATTTCTAGGAGCCCTGCTTCTCAGACGCGGTCGGGTGGTCCTGCTGCTCATGGGAAGTAGAGATTAGTTGTTGCTTTTGCTTTGCGCGCGCGCACCCTGCTTTGCTTTGCTTTCTGTATTAATATACACTGCCTTATCGCAACCCACGATTTGTGCTGGTTTTTTTTTTGTTTCCACTCTTACTCTCTCCCCTGTCCAGCTGGGAAGGGGGTTGATAGAGCAACTGGGTGGGCACCTGGCATTCAGCCACGGTGAACCCACCACATTCACCACTTCCCATGGGCAGGCAGGTGTTCAGTCAACTGCAGGAGAGCAGGGCCTCATCACATGTAACAGCTACTTGGGAAGACAAACACCATTGTTCTGAACTTACCCCTCTACCTACTTCTTCCTCCCACCTTTAAATACTGATCATGACATCAGATGGTATGAAATATCCCTTTGGTTGGTTTGGGTCACCTGTCTCGGCTGTGTCTCCATCCAGCCTCACGTGCTCCCCCAACTTCCTCACCAGCATTGCAGTACAAAAAGTAGAAAAGGCCTTGACTCTGTGTAAGCCCTGCTCAGCAATAACAAAAACATCTCTATAATATCAACCCTGTGTTTAGCACAAATCTAAAATGCAGCCCCATGCCAGACACTGTAAGGAAAATTAACTCTATCCCAGCCAAAACCAGCACAATTAATTGTTTATTAATTTTTTATTAATAACAGCAGGTAAGTATTGTCATGGTTCACTCAATTATTTCCTCAAATAAACTCATAGGTACACAGCTGCAGTAACAGCTGGAAGGACAAACTCAGCTCTTTAGCAGGACGAGGGAGAGAAAATATGACAAAAGGCTCACGGGTCCAGATAAGGACAGGGAGTCGAATCAGAGTAGAACAATGAGAAATAAAACTAACTCTTAAAAGCATCATGCCCTCAGCCCTGCCTTCATCCCAGGCTCAACTTCATTCCTGAAGTTTTCTACTTCCTCCCTTCAACAGCAGAGGGGGATTGGAGAATGGGGGTTATGGTCAGTTCACCACAAGTTGTCTCTGCCAATCCTTCCTCTTCACACTCCTCTCCAGCTCCAGCAAGCAGACCCTCTCGTGGGAAATGGTTCTCCATGAACTTCTGCAACATGGGTCTTCCCACAGGCTATAGTTTTTCAGAACGGCTCCACCATGGGTCCCTCCTACACGGTGTAGTCCTTCAGACACAGACTGCTTCTGTGTGGTTCCACCACAGGGTCACAAAGCCTGCCAGCAAATCTGCTCCAGTGTGGCCTTCGCTCTTCACGGGTCCACAGGTCCTGCCAGGAGTCTGCTCCTATGTGGACTTTGTTGAGGCTCTCAGAAGCAGTGCTATCACTGATGTGTATAATTTGAAGTCCCACCTAATCATATTATTAAAAAACACTAGAAACTATCTTCTTTAGTAAATATGCAAGGTATTGGGAACATGTTTCAGATCAGATAATAACTGCACTGCGATAAAAGTTCTGTATAATGAGACTTTGACTGAAGGTCTCTCTATTGGTCACTTTATGCTCTGCTGAAGATGGAGGTTGCAATTTTGAAAGATGATGACACCTTTTACATACTGCAACTCTACTTGTAGAGATTGTGTGTGATGCAGTTTAATTCCTCACACTAGCTTCTTCATTCTCCATTCAGTATTGCCTCATTGTGCTGTACCTCTTCACAAAAACTGTCAAACAGCACAGCTGGAGTTAATAAACTGAGGAAGGATGCCCATTACCAGTTACAGACATCCCTGTCGTTTGATGCTTTCAGTATTTCATTATCTCTGCATCAGCACTGGTACTCCTGCAACTGAAAAGCCATCAAAATAACACAGCTTGAAATGATAAATGAAAGCAACAGAACAATTGCAGCACAGAGCATACATTTCTGTGGGCTTTTTTACGTGAACAGAGATTTGTATCTGTGCTGTGGCAGTCTTCTACTGCCACACAAAAGGTTTATCCAGATATACTTGTTGGCTTAAAGCCACTGATTCATTTCACATAGCCAATTTTCTGTAACTGCTAGGATACCTAAGAAATTACATTTGATTGTTCTTCCTCAGAAATGGATTTTAGAAAAGTTACAAGATTTCATTTTTTTTCTTTCATTAAGGGAAGAAGGGAAAGTACAACGAGGTCCAGGAAAATGAAGTCCAGGAAAAGTCCATATCGACCACAAAAAATTTTCTGCAAAATTATTTATTGTCAATTAATAGGAACAAGTCAAATTAATTGGAACATTCATTGCTGAACTGAGAGGAGGTATGTGGCTCAGGAAGGTACCAAAATCTCAATGAAGAGTTAACATATTGGATCAGAATTCTCTGACCCAGTTTAACAATTAACTGAAGGTGATGTGATGTGATGTGAAATTTAAAGGTACACTCCAGAGCAGGGAGTTCTTTCATCCTTCTCACAAAATTTCCCATGAATTGTTTCATCCTTAATAAACATTTCTAAATTTAAAACTGGAATATATATTTCATTTTATTGTTACAAAGATTATCTGCTTAGTACATGTATTTCCAGAAACTAAAATGTATGGCTCTCACCATTTGTCAGATCTGCAGTGTATTCACATAACTAACTGTATATAGTTAAACACATAAAGCAGAAGACAGAAACTGGTAATTAGCCCTCAAGATTTTGTAGCAGTGTCTGAGAATTAAGCCACACAGTTCCCATTATATTCCAGAGAAATCACACAGATAAAATTCTTTCACTGCTTAGGAAATCAGGAGGCAGCTTCTGAACTGTTCTTGCTTTGGGGAGTATAATTTGCACTTTCTGATTTCATATGGATCAATGTTTTTCTGTGATATAACTCTGTGTTTCAGTTTGTACATTTTTCTGAGATATTGAAAGTTATGTGCTGTGATTTCAGGCGTTCAGCCTTGAAGAAAAGATTCATCACAGTTCTTTACTGATAAACAGGTTAAAAAAAATCAAAATTCACTTCATAATAAATGTAAAGAGCAAAACAGTCAGAGACAAAAACCCCAGACCAAAGACTCCACACTTCTGTTGTAGAAAACTTTCCCTCTCATTAATATAGATAAACATTCTCTTTTGTGGTATTATGTTAATGTGTATTATATCAAGTGCAGAAAATAAGATGGTTTCCAGTGTCATGGCTTAACACCAGCTAGGCAGTCACTAGGCAGTCACTTGCTCACTCCCCTTCAATGGCATGGGAGAGAGAATCAGACGAGTAAAACTGAGGAAACTTATGGGCTGAGGTAAAGACAGTTTAATAGGTAAAGCAAAAGCCTCACACAAGAGCAAAGTAAAACAAGGAATTTATTCGCCACTTCCCATGGGCAGGCAGGTGCTCAGCCATGTCTGGGAAAGCAGAGCTCCATTGTGTGTAACAGTGAGTGACTTGGGAAGACAAACGTCTTCACTGCAAACATTTCCCCATCCTTCTTCTTCCAACAGCTTTATATGCTGAGCATGAAGCTATATGGTATGTAATATCCCTTGGTTCAGTTGGGGTCACCTGTCCCAGCTGTGTCCCCTCCCAACTTCTTGTGCACCCCCAGCCTCCTGGCTGGTGGAGTGGGGTGAGAACCAGAACCAGAACAGATCTGTAAGCACTGCTCTGCAATGGAAGGCAGGAAGGAACAGAGGGAGGAAGAGAAGGGGGGACAGAGGGAGGGAGGGAAAGAATCTTTCAACCCATAGTCAGAATTCCAGAAACAGAAGAAAACTATGCCCTTATTCACAATGACAAATACTTCCTTTTCATTGACAAATGACTGATTCCTCAGATTTACCTACTTGGAAAGTCAATGAACTGACTCGTGTAAGACTGGCTGCAAGCTGCACTCAGACACCCTATTTTTTTTCTCCTTCCCAAAGTTATTTTGAGGTAATTATTTTTCTTGTACCTGAACTGATTGCTGAAATACATTTTTTTCTCCCTACTCCACCCTCAGTCACTTTTTGTTAATCCCCTGCAGGTATTTAGAATTAGCTTTCATGTTGTGCCTTAGTCCTACTTTCCCCAGGCTTTGCAAATTCCCTTTTCTTAATAAACTTTTTTATCATTTTTGCTATCCTTTTTTGGAGTCTCTCCAATTCAGCAAAATCTTTTTTGTATTATGGAGCCCAAAACAGTCTAACGCACTGAACTACAGTCTCACCAATTCTGCACTGAGATAAAAAATTAATTACCTGCCCCCCTTCTCCTGACCTAATTCCTCTCATTATACTGTACATGCTCAATATGGTATTTGCCATTCTGCAGCATTTCACTCTGTATTCTTCTGCAGAGTTTATGGTTTGCTCTTAGTCTGGTCTTTTCCTGTAGCCATGGAAATTTCTAAATTAGTCTTTCTTCATGTTACACATTAAGCTCATTCACACTTCAAATTTAACAGGATAAAAAGGTCAAATTTGTTGTATTTAGACACTGATCATAGTAGGGCCTTCCCTATAGTCTAAGGTTAGAAGAGACAGAAAAATGGTGCAATTGTATGCAGCAAATTCCTCCAACTCTGCCGTTATACTGAAAATGCAAATCTTCCTTTTCTGTTGAAACTCACTACCAGGGTTACTTTGGAGAAGAATTATCCATGCTTACCCAAGAAGTGGGACTATAACGTAATTTTTTTTATTTCAATATCTATACTGGGCAATGCTAGCCTCCTAAGCTTTACATATCATGGCACCACATCATGCTCTGTTTTCCTTAATACTGGTAATTCTTACTTCTGCATCTACATTTTTATTTTATTTTTTCTTAATTGAAACAAGAAAATTTAATCATATGGATTATGTCACCTTGATCAAGAAACCTAAAAGATTGGCATGGTACTCAGGGAACAAAAATATCCTTCTTTCATCCTTTACCACTTAGACAGAACTTAAGGAGCAGTGTAAATGTTTTCTGTTCTCACACTCATACAGTCTCCAGGACCTTAAGCAACATGCAAAGACCTTAACACAGCATTGTGCAGCAGATAAAACGCTTTGTTTGCACAGTTAAAGGAAAAGTCAAGTGTTTGGCTTAATAACACTTACAGACTGGACCCAATGACTTCACTCAATTACAGCATTGGTTACAAGGAAACATGATTAAAATATTCTTACATAGATGTCCATCACTCTTTTATTATCCATAGTTGACATATTGTTTATGTTAGCAGCATAAAAGTGTCTAAATAGGTATGTAGCTTTAACCTGGGATAGGAAAATAAAGCCAAACAGTGTCACAGCCATTCCTATAGCACAGAACTTGTTGCCTAAAAAAGGAGTTTATTCTACAACTTTGTAGTGATTCCAATGTAAACTGCAAAGTGTGCCTGATGAATAGGATTATGGCAGAAATGATGAGACATTTAACCTGTAAAATGTGCATAGTCACATAAGACCTGACAGCTTTCCAGTGACAAGCACTGCAGACAGGTACTTGCTAACCCAGGAGACGTGAGAGCCTACCAATTTTATTAGTTCAGTTTTATATTGACGCTGTTGGTCTTGAGCTTACAGTCATATCCCAAGTAGCAAAGGCTTCTAAAAGACTGGTGAATAGCCTTGGCTCTAACTTATCTAGGCTTTCTTGCTCTTTAGTCAACAGAGAGAAGCATCTCCCAAGGGGAAACTAATTTTTTCATAGACTCTTACATTATTGCTGTAGAAGTATTTCTGAGAAGTAATTCTTTCTCTGATGATTCAAGGGGAAGCTTAGATAGGCTAATGGGAACCAGATTCCTAACTTTAAGAGTGTGAAGGAGACATGCAATGAGTGACAACACGAGTCGCTCCAGGGAGCAGTGCGAACTGTTGCTGTGAGACTGATATTTTGCTGGCTCTCTTACATCCGCTAAAGCCGTGCAAACTGTTGCATGATTTACCCTTGTCTGGGTGTTGTCTGAGCTGTGTTAACAATGGGACTGCTACCAACTACAGAAATGAATCTGAGGAGCTGATGACCCTGGCGGAACTGCTGATGAGCTCTACTGAGTACTGATTAGCCAGTATGCAAGTTTATGGCTGAACGTCAGTTCAGTATGCAAGCGTCAGCCTCTCCAGACACAGCTAATGAGTGTCACTGATGAAGCCAAAGACACAGAAACTCACCTGCAGTCTTCTGATCAGCAAAGTGCTCCTGAACAACCTCAGTTTTCTTCTGATGTGGTACTTTGTTACTTTGGAAGCTTAGCATCAATGGACAGTGATATTAGTTCTTGCCTGTAATGAAGCAATAAGTTGGGATGATGTTTCTATGAGTGCCTTCTCAATACAGAACAGAATATTTGCATAGGTTACCCTGGTAGCTGATGATCCCTGACTGCTTTAATTTCAAACACACTACTTTCCATTGAAATACCATACAGGTTTATTTATTTATTACTTTGCATCACTAGAAGCTGATGTACAAATTCTTTGATCAGATTCCTCAGGCAATTTATTTCCTTACAGAAGAAAAATTCTGTACCCTTTTGTTAAGAGGTAAGTATAACTTAAGAACACGGAGTTACCTGAAAGGAATGGAAATTATGATGCTAAGAAAAAACTCCATTTTTTTGACACTCCTGTTGAGTGACCTTGTGACACTTTTACCAGTGGTTTAGGGTTTTAGCTCATCTCTGATAGAGTTCTCTGATAAGGATACCTGCAAGATAACACGTATAACCTGTTCCTCATAGAACATCTGGTAAAATGACGAATGACTGGATACATGCAGACATAAGGCTGACCTCTTGACTTCTATTATTCAGTAAGATAAATTGGAATACGAAAGAATTTAGCATTCAGTTCTTAAAATCCCAAAGCTAGGTAAAACTGAGGCATAGAGCTCCAATCTCCAAAAATTATTTAGAATCTGGCAATAACAGATGAAGTTAAAATACCTCCCAGCTTCCAGTTTGGGTGTATCTTTCTGATTATACAGACTATAGACACAAGTAGTGAAATATGTAGGAATATTAACACACATATATGTAAATGTATATATGAAATAAACTTTATAAGCTGGAATCATTACTGGGCACTGTTTACTGTTTTCATTGGGAATAGTTATACCAATACCAGTAAGTTTTTCAGACTCTTTGAAGACTTTTCAGTACTCCCACTTTAATCTTTCAAGTACTCTAAGCTGGAAGATATTTCACCCAATTTCTTCTAGGCTGTAAATAATCACATAATTAAAAAATCTAAAATTGTGAAAGATATACTTTGACATTAGTCCAATTCTCTGCTAACACAGAATATATCTCCGTATTACATTTACAATCTTATCTTTACACTTGGACTTAGATTGACATACTTATCTGATTATTTTATTAATTTGATAGGTAATCTTCAATAAGCCTTCTCCTTCTCTTTTTTATATGACCTTGTTTAGCATTGCTGTCTCACATATTCATAGGCCTGTCATTATAATCCCTTCTAGCCTTTATTTGGTGAAGATGATGTATACTTAACTCTTTTAATGACTTTTTTCAGAACATTGTACTTGAAATTCTCCAGTCAGTGACCATGTTGTAAATCCCTCCTTCCTTTTGGCCAGACAAGAAATTTAGTCAAAAGCTACCTGGAGTAAAAATGCCATTTCACACCTTTCCCTGCTCAAATCTGGTATTATACAGAACATAATCCATCCCCTGCAGTGTGACAGAAACAAATAAAAAATATTCTGTACATCTGGATAATTATACTTAGAGCTATGTTCCTCAAAAGGAAAGATACTCTCGCTTACACAATTTACCCAGCTCTACTTTTGTTGCCTTCTTCTGGTGTGTTCATGTAGATGTTCAGTGAGATTTGAACAGCATTGGGATTTGTAGATCATTAGAAACACTACTATCCAAAGTAAAAAGATCTAATCAGAGATCAATCATATCCAAAGATCGTACCTTTAATTAGTTTTCTCAATCTCTCATTCTGTGCACTTCTGTATTTACCACATTTCTTGTGATTTCTTGAAAAATAGTTCAAATTCACCCTTGAAATAATAGGTTAGATCTTTACTGAAGTCAGAGGAATTGAATAGTGTCTATTATGTCCACTGCATTAAACCTACCATCTGCAGCAAATAGTTGAATTTTCTTTTATAACAAGTTAATTTAATATGACTTTTTGCTTATGAACTCTTGCTGCCTGCAATTTTCCTCAAGGTGCTAAAGGATATATTGAAGTATTTCTCTGATCTCATACAGAGTACTTACTTAAGAGACTCGTAAAAACAAATTCTATGGATTACCCGATCTACTCACTGAATTCTCAAAGATGACAATTGATAGTTCTGATTCTGATTCTATCTATTTATAAAATTTGGCCATTTGATTGCTTCATGTATATAACATTAAAAAGATATATTCTTTGCAATGATTGCATTTTCTTATCATTTTTTCCATATGATCTGGATTTACTATCAACTACTAAAATTTTTATCCTCCTTAGGAAAAAAAATCCAAAAAGTATGAAATGCATTAAATATGTTTAAAAAACAAAGTTGTAAANAAAAATATACAGAAATAAAACAAAAGCAATGTAATATGGTTTCAATTTTAACGGAAGTTAAAATGTAGTTAATATCTGACATAACATAATAAAGGAAGAATGTTTTAGAGATTGTATACCTAAGTTCGAATATAGCTTTCAAATTTATTTTATACTGTTTGTGAGTGTTTCTTTCCTTCTGCTTGTCAATTTGATCATACACGAAAACAATTTGATCACAACTGTCAACCCATGAATACTAAAGTCAGATTCTACTGCTTCAGAAGAGTGTCATAAAGTCTTGTGGAATTAAGATGGTGGTAGGTAGTAGTAACAGATATTGATACAAAGCTTTAAAATTCAAAATGTCTACTGGGGCACTATACGGCTTTTCTCAGGATGGTATTTCAACATTTAAGACAGCTGATGCTTTATCAGCTCCTGTAAAACATTCCTAAAGAAACCACCAAGACAGAATGCCTACAGTATGAAAATGCTTTATAGATTCAGGTTCCTGCCTCTCGCCATCATTAATAGCACCAATTTTCTACTGAATTGAGAAAGGAAAAATGTAATTAATCCTTTTCTTCACATTAAATTACTGGTTGTCATGTGCACAGATTTCCTTCAAACTTTCAAGCCAGTGGTGATAAACCAATACAGTTTTCTCTTTAGGGTTTGAGTTATATTCAAACATGTAAAGGAGTTCAAAATCAAACAGAATCCAAATCCTTCATTCCATCCATGTCACCCCATATTATTCCCTGAGCCAGTATTTCAAATGTGAGCCATATCCAGTTTAAAGAGTCTTTGTGTTAAGTTAGTGTATGTAGCACAATATGATGAGTGTAATAGGCATGAAGCATCAAAGAAAGTGTATCTGCTGAAAGTTGATCCAATTTTCACTTGACAATAACTGCAATGGATTTTAACCTGCTAGTATGAGACTTATTGATACTTTCAGGTTATTAATGGTCTGAAAAATGAATTACATTGTTATGTGCATTTGAGGGCAATTATAATGTGTTTCAGCTCCAGTGGGAATGATGAAATTTCCTAAAAATAATCATGTAATTTCCTTTTCTTCCTGTGCTGTCCCTTCCCTGTCAGTGTGCCATTATGTTACAAGAACTTCAGGTACTTGAGCTCAATATAAGCAGAAACAAATTAATGAAACTTCACCACAGTGTGAGATTTGAACCTATTTATTATGGGTCCACTGAATTATTTAGTAACTCATTTGTCTAGTATCTGGTGAAAGAACTTTTTGATTAAAAACTCTATTGAAAAGTGGTTTTAGTAAACTCTAATTCATAAATACTTGCAAAGTACATTGGTGATTTACAATTATGTGTTATGTTCATATCTATGCTATGTTTACACCATCAAGGTAAATAAATATATTTATATGCATTATATGGATATGAGTGTATGTAACACATGAATTTATAGGTTTGTATGTGGTTTAATAGGCACATGGAATACACACATATATATATGCAGAAAAGAGAGGGAGAAAGATGAGATTACTATTAATAAGGCCATGATTTTATTAATGTGGATGGATATTGCCAAGTCTGATTGTATCTATGATCATGTATCTCCTTTAGGTAGTCCTGGCTACACCTAACTAGTTGAGGAGTACACACAACAATTGATAGAAGCCTAAGTATGTTATTTATAGGTATGGCTCTTCAGAAATGTAACGTATGAACAAGGGATGACGAGACTACTAAAACAGAAAGAAATCTTTTGAAATTAAACTCCTATCAATTCATGTTCAAGAGCTACCCTGCCTTGCCCACTGCAGTCCTGTTCAAGCAATTCTGTACTCTTTTAAATTTATAGTCATCTTTATTTAGTAGATCATTCAGTTTCAATCCCATTTGGGAAATTTCTAATAGTATAGGATAAAGACAATGTTTATAAAAATGCTTTACTTAGTTCATCAGTAAATATTGCCCAAACCAGTTTTGGCTTTGGTAATTTCTCTATGGAGTTGGCAAGGATGATCTAGTAGATTTACACCTTTAATTTGCAGAATTTTCTTTTTCATGTCCAATAGCTCCACTAACAAATTATTTTGCAGTTTTTCTCCCTCTTTCCTATTTTTATTTGCTTGTTTTTCAGTTTGGTTTGGTTTTTAACAGTAAAACAAGAATGCAGAAACATCTATTGTCAGCAATATTCAATGTAATTTTGGTGTTTTGGCTAAAAGTGTATAAAAAGTAGAGCTGTTTCGCAGTAGCAAGGCAGGAAATAATGGACTTTTCCTACAGAACAGAAATGTTACTGATGATCAAAGACGCAGTCTGTCTGCATAACTCTGTTGATGATGTATTTTTTTATAGAGTAAATTTAACTGACCTCTGTCATACACTTTACTGTCAGAGTTTTTCAAGACATATTTAGCCCTCAGAATGGCATATATGCCTTTTCTCTCTTACTCTCCCTGCCTTATTTCCCTGTACAGCTTGGGCAGTCTTCTCTGAGTCTGAAAGCAGGGACCCACATCCGTGCACTCCAAACACTACTGAAACAGGTTATCCTACTATGTTAAACAAGCACCTGGCAAGGGCAACTTAATCTAGTGGTAACTGGAGTAATTAATCTTTGGAGTCACTGGAGTCATTGTGAGGAATATATTCAATCCTTGCTCTCTGCCCGGCAGCAGTTACACTTTTATTTCTGGGTACAATTCGCTGTGTTGTCTATTCTGCATACAGCCTCAAGTCATCTAAGATCAGGAACAGAGCTAATATTGAACTCTCTAGGACAGAAAACCTTTTCAGTACAAGACTATGATTTCTATTTGACCTATTTCACTTTGTTTTGAAAGGTTGTATGAAATATACTCATTAGAGGAACCTGAATTTGGCTTTTTTCAATAGCTCCACAGTCAGCTCAAATCAAGCTAAACCAGGCAGCCATTAGAAAGGGTAATTCTGCCTGTAACTACCTTCACATTCTCACCAGGGCTTCCTTGTTATTCTCTTGCAATAGCTTTACTTATTTTGAGCTATGTTGTGAATCACATATATTAAAAACCCCAAACAACTGTTGGGCTCTGTGTAAGCCCTGCTCAGCAATAACAAAAGTGCTCTATGTTATCAATCCTGTGTTCAGCACGAATCCAAAACACAGCTCCATACTAGCCACCATCTCCATAGTAGCCACCATGAAGAAAATTAACTCTACCCCAGTCAAAACCAGTACACTGGAAAAAAGTGGAAAGGGAGCGTGCAAATAGGTATGAGAAGAAAATTTAACCTAAGTATACATCATTCACTAAGCATAATCCAGTACACAAGTGGGCTGCTTGTGATCTTTTACTTATAGTTTTTCCAGTGCCTTCTTAGTACCGAATATTGCATGTAAGTAACTGCAGAATGGACTAGATCAGAAAGGTGAGTCAAACAAACAGAACCAAGGAACTAGGAAGGGCAGGATCATACAAGGACGGATAACAGGAAGGAGAGCAAAACCACCTGTGTTAGTAGCAGTCCTCAATTAAATTAGATTAAACATTACACCCCTTTGATCAGTCTAACATGATTGTGAAGCCTCAGGGCTAAAAGTTTGATTATGTCTTGATTCAAAGCTGCTTTGAATTAAAGTCAGCTATGAAGGAAGTAGTTCTAATAGATTTAATTTAGTTCCTATTAACACAATTTGCAGTGAGCACCAACGGAAGGTGTTGTTCAAGTTATCAGTGATATGCACGGTCTCAAGTGATAGCAAGCAACAGATTAGAGAAAGGTGCTATAGACAGAGGTGGAATAAATGCCTTCTGACCATTGTTTCCAAAATGTCCTGACTTGGTCTCTGTTGTTCAGTATAGCCTCGAGTACTGAGGTGTGGGGTTTTCCTTGAGATATGATGACAGTGAGTTTTGAAGTCCAAATGGTATTTACTGCCTTCTAATTTAAGAAACGTCTCCTGTTTCTGAGGCATAGGGCATGAAGAACAAATGTTCCTGCTCTCTTGGATTTTAGTAGTTGGGGTTTTTTTACACTTTAACCATTTGAACTATTATTTACCTCCTTTCTAATGTAGAAGTTTCAGGGTTTTCCCCACTCTGTGAGTATGTGAGATTTCCCTGTACTCCACGTTCATCATTTATCAGTGATGAAATTCTTTTCTTAAAATGGGATGAACAGTGTTACCCAGAGTATTCAGGCCCAAAATATAGCACTGACTTTCTTGAAGGGATTATTTTATTTTATTTTTTTACTGATTCTTACAAATCAACAGGATTTGAAGCATTTTTAAATGTAAACACAGATTCAACTAAGTCATTTATGTATAGACAGCACATGCTTCAAACAGGCTACTGAATGTAGGTAGGAAAAAAATGTTTCAAATTATGTAGTATATACACCACGTAATACATGGAAATTATATGCATTCTTCCAGTGCTGGATGTAAAATCAATCCTTTTGTCAAGGGCTTCTATTGTAGACTGCCATGTTGGAGACCTACATTCAAACAAAGGACTCGAAGGGTTGGGCACTTAGCTTCCAGGGAGAGGAGCCTTCTGTCATTCAATAACTCTCCTCAGTCGCAGACGACAAACGAACTACCACAGATAAGACACTTCAGACAAGCTTCTGAAAGCCCTTTTGATAAAGTTTCACATCTGAGGTTAATGACAATACCTAAGGTGTGGGAGTCATGTAATAAGCGTAAATCTGACTTGGAAAATTAAAAACAAAGAGCATGAAACAAAGAAAAAAGTAGCACTAGTTTAAAGAGAATGGCATTATAGTCAGAAGGAGTAAATAATGAGGAACAATGCAGTATGATGCACGAGAACTTAGATTATTTAAATACTAAAAGATGAAAGCTAGTTCAAAGCAGCTAAATAGAGAGCAGTGACAGGTTCCTAGGGAAAAAAAGGATATCAAACAATTGGGTGTGTCATTAAATATAAGAAATCAAAAGGTAAAAAGAGTCTAAAAGATATTTCTGTGTGCAGCATTAAATATGAATGATAAGTAATAAGATGAGAAAAGAAAAATCTATGTCTAACATTAAAAACAAAGGAACATTACCAACTATGCCTAAGTAGGGCAAAAAGGAGTTGGGTACAATTTATTAATATAAACAAAATCTAGAAGAAACAGACTAACTAAGAAGTGAACAAAGGAAAGGGAATCTACTTTCAGTTAAAAAACCCAGAGGGTTCTTCACTCCTAGGAAATAAGAGTGCAAAATACTTCTTGTTGTACAGCTAAAACCTCTGCTAGGCTGTAGCTTTTTCTCACTGTGCCAATAGCTCAGCTAAACTATCACTTCTGTGAGCTCAAAAGTCATGCCCAGAGCTTGCTTTTTCCAGGTACTTATTTAAAGGAGACATTTGAGGCCCACGTAATGGTTCTGTAAGAAAAGCCAAAGCAAAAGAGACTGAATTTGCAAAAATGTCAAAAAAAATTACCAAAGGCACCAAAAATTACAGACTAGAAGCATCCCAAAATCTCACAATGAGTTCCCACAAATACCTGTGAAGAACTGGACCTTAAGTGATGCTAGCAGAAAGAATACTTTGCACTACGAGTTCTAATGGATGAAGTCCATTAATAGTAAATCCCATCTGCTCCTGTTATTTCTAATTATGACATAACAACATGAAGAAATTGCTATTAAATTTTTTTGCTTTGTTAACATGGATAGTCTACTGTTTCACTAAGAAAATGACCCTTCTTATGTTTTTGACCTGATGTGAGTTTGTCCATGACCAATCTTTTCTGGCATACAACTTATGATTACATAAAAAAGTCAATTGAGACTTAATTATAAATTATAATAAAAATAAATTAAAATTTATGTTATATTATTTTATTATAAATAAACAATGTTGTTCTTGGGGATTTTTTTATTAAAAAGTTGGAACTTTTGTTGCTTTTTTCCTTTCTAAGTTTGTGCAAGATATTAAAGCACATTAAAAATGTAATAATTCAAAAGTGAAGAAATTCTGGCTCGAATAACCGAGTCATTTACTGTAGCAACAGTAACTTCATGAAATACTACTAAAGGTAGAGTGTAGCTCAGAAACTCATTTTTCAGTCTTCTGGAGGTAGGAGGATTCACCACAGGTTTAGTGTGGCACTTCAGCTCAGTGCAGGAAGCATTGTGAGTCTGCTGGTGCCCATCTTTTAGCATCCTTGGTCCAGGTTATTGTGCAAAGTTAAGATGCTATATGCCAACACTGATAATTCAGTCTAGCTTGGCAAGATTTTCATGGGAATACTGCAAGGCACACTGGATTATATCTTGTCCCAGTCAAGAGTATGAGAATATTATAAATTCTAACTGAAAAGAACATATGAGTTGCTCATAGCATACTAGGCAATATGCTTTTCTCTAGAAGGAACAACAAGAAAAAAATCCCAAACAAACAAAAAAGAACCATTTCTTTAAACTTAAAAAATAAACAAAATTCTCCCTACCTCCCTTCTCCCCCCAAAATAGCGTTTCAGACTTCTTTAATTACTAAAATTAACATTTCCAGTGTTAAAATAATGAAGAATTAGCATTTTTTGGGTGGGCCTGGAGAGATGACATTTGATTTGTTTGGTTGGTTTTGTTTTTTTTTTAAATCTGAAAACCCTGTAAAGCAATAAAAATAAATCTGTCATAAAAAATGTTTAATAGTCCCAGTAAAGGCCAGTCTCACTAGGTCAAAATATTCAAATTAGAAAGAATCTTGCATGAAGATGAGAGAAGCAGGCAAAATATCTTGCACAAACACAAGGGAAAGATAAAGAATAGCATGCTACTATAGTGTCTATGAATACTGTTCCTGACCACACCTCCATCTTCCTAGGCTGGGTGTAGATGAAGGAGAACAGTAGTTGGTCACCAGCCCCATCTTGGATTAGCTTGGATCACCCAAATTCCTGCAGCTCCCTGACAATGAGGGTGTAGTTTAGTATGAGAATGAGACAGAAGCTCTAAGGTACACTAAAAATAAGAACTTTTAAAATAAAAGATCATTTTAGCTACGTTCTGTAGTGAACGAGGAGCAGAATATTGCAAAGAATAAAAAGCAAATGTTCACAAAGCCTGATTCTCTAGGACAATAGAGATAGACATAGATATCTGACAATATCTCTACATTTTATGCAGTTTAAGTTATTTTACAGAGCTGTGATCTGTTCAGAGGAAGGAATTCAATAAACATATTGCGCAACAAACAACAGCACATTGAACACTTTAGATTCTTGAGAATGAGGGCTTTGTGGGATGAAAACTAAAGCGATGGTATCATACCAGAGTGAAAGAAGATATAAGGGGTTTTTTAGCAGATATGGAGCAGAGCCAGACTTGTATCCCTGGGCTAACTGTACCCATGCATGTGTAGCTCAGGCCAGAATGCTTCCAAGTCAGGACATCTTTAGTTATCACCAGAACAGATGCTGGAACCTATGCTGATATCTATGTTAGTAAATTAAACTGTGCAATGCTGTCTATTTGCTAACATGGTGCCTGGCACAGATTTTTGCCTTAGCCAATTAGCATAGTCTATTAAATGTATATGCTTCATTTATATTATCAAACCATCTTCACAAGCCTGTAGTAGCTGCCATGTCCTTACAACCAGACTGACCTTAATATTTGCTACGAGACTAACTACAGTTTTTGTACTTTGCCCATACAGGCCTCACAGACCTGAATTTTCTTCACCTGATCATCTTGGTGGTATATAAAGTCAAATCAAATGATGTTTCATATCCTTGGATTTCTCTGTTCTTTTTAGTCGTAAAAAAAGGGCATAACCAACCCACAGCAATTATCTACAGTAATTTAATTTAGCAAAAATCTTTTCAATATCCTGTTTCCATTGCGTTCATGTCTCAAAAGCATAAATTAAGATGCTGAAGACCAATATCTGGGACTGTTTCCCCTCACACCTTATGCTAATACCTTTGCTTTTTGAAATGTGAGCTTCCAATACGTAGCAGTTGTAATTCTAACTCTCTATAGAGTCCCAATATTCTGTTTCAAATCTCCTAAAAAGATACCATTCACCCACTTTAGGGCTTCACTCATCTTCCTATTTATTTAATAATAATTTCATCATTTCAACAGACTTCAGTGTCACCAGCCTTTCTTCTATCTCTCACCGAAAATGTAACATTTACCCTCCTACTCCTTCTAATTTTTCTTAGTCTTCCTGAAATTATGCAATTGCTCTACATCATAAGAAATTCTGTGCTGACTGATTTTCTTATTTCTGAGCATACCTATTTTCTAATTTTCTACCAATAAGTCTTGTATTTTGAGAGATGACCTTTTTTTTTATCTTTTTCTCCAGATGATATGTAAACAGAGCTGATAATGACACACAGTCTTGCCTAGTATCTGTTCTAAAGTTAAATCAATCATTATATTCCCTCTGTGTGAACATCAAACCTCTCTCACTTCAAAAGAGGTAATTTTTAATCTGCTAAGTCTAGCAAATTCTAGTGTAATCATCCAGATGTGATTTAACATTTCAGGAAAATCTGAAGATCCCTAGCCCTAGCATTTTCTCAGAGAAGGATATGTAATTCCCTGTTCATAGAACCATAGACTGATTCTGTGTTCTACTGTTTCTATTTTGTATCTAAATCCAACTTATTAATTTGACAGAAAATTTTATACAATATATATACCCTCTTCAGAATTATGCGTAACAACATTTTGAGAGATCAGGAGGAAACAAGGAGTAAAAAAATATCCCCAGATCTTTTAATGAATAGAAATCATGAGGAACTGACAAGATCTCACATGCTTTTCCAGGTATAAGGAAGGTGAGGATGGAGAGCAGTGCTGCAGAAAGCAATCTGAGGGTCCTGGTGGATGGCAAGTTGAATGTGAGTCAGCAGTGCCCTGGCAGCCAGGAGGGCCAGCCCTGTCCTGGGGGGCATCAGGCAAAGCATCGCCAGCTGGGAGAGGGAGGGGATTGTCCCGCTCTGCTCTGCACTGGGGTGGCCTCACCTTGAATAGTGTGGTGCAGTTTTGGGCCCTGCAATATAAAAAAGACATTAAGCTGCTAGAGAGCATTCAAAGGAGGGCCACAAGGATGGTGAAGGGGCTAGAGGGAAAGCCTGAGGCTGAGGTCACTTGGTCTCACTTGTAAAGCAAGGAGAGACCTCCTTGCACTCTTCAATTTCCTCGTGAGGGGAAGCAGAGAAGCAAGTAGTAATCTCTTCACTCTCGTGACCAGTGACAGGACCTGAGAGAATGGATGGAGCTGAGTCGGGGGAGATTTAGGTTGGATATCAGGAAAAGGTTTTTCACCTAGAGGGTGACTGAGCACTGGAACAGGCTCCCCAGGGAAGTGGTCACAGCACCAACTTTGTCTGAGTTCAAGAGACATTTTGACAATGCTCTCAGGCACTTGGTGTGACTCTTGGGGTGTCCTGCCCAGGCACAGGATTTGGACTCGATGATCCTGATGGGTGCCTTCCAACTCACCATATTCTATGGTTCTATGTTGAACAGTTCAGTTATACACTTAGAGAACTGTGTATCTTACATTTTAAATTAATTATGCTTATGAGGTATGCTTTTAGAGAATTTTTTTGTTCTTTACTTCCCTTTCTCCTCAACTAAAACGTGGGAAGAGCTTCACCACAGAATCCCAAAATCACAGAATGGTTGAGGAGGGAAGGCGCCTCTGGAAATTGTCTAGTCCAGTTCCCAGATTAAGGCAGGGTCAGCTACAGTGGGTTGATCAGATCTGGGTCCAGCTCTCTTTAAAGTATCTCCAAGAATGAACAGTCTTTTTGGGTAACTTGTACCAGAGTTTGACCTTCTCACAGTAAAATGTTTTTCTGATGTTTGAATTGGATTGCCTGTACCTTAGTTTGTGCCCATGGCCTCTAGTTCTTTCATTGGCTACCACTGAGAAAACTCTAGCTCATAGTTACACCATCCAAACATGAATATATATGCATTGATACTGTGCCCCTGGGCGTTCTCTTCTCCTGGTAGAACAGTCTCAGCTCTCTCAGCCTCTCCCCATATAACAGAGATTCCCATTCCTTGAATGTATTTGTGTCCCTTTGCTGGACTTGATCCAGGATATCCATTTGTTTCTTACAAAGGAGAGTGCAAAATGGAGACAGCGCTTCAAATCTGTCTCAGCAGTGCTTAGAGGAGAGGGGTGACATCCCTTGACCAGCTGGTAGGACTTCTACCTGAGTGGCCCAGGAGGCTGTTGGCCTTCAGTCCTGCAAGGACACATAGGTTAAGATATCTAAAGATATCTCCTGTCCGAATAACCTGTCTTATAAACAGGAGACTGAGGCTGATATATTTTAAATATGCTTAGCTATATATGAGTATCTGATTTCAATGGGCATTTGGCACTTAGATATTTCAGAGAATGTGAACCAGCAGAAGCTTGTTTATTGTCATGCAGGAAGTTACAGCTAAGAAGAAAAAAGAGTCAGATCTCAAAAAATCCCTATTCCTAGACGCATGTTCCTACTTTACTAGATATATTTGACATTAATATAATAGATTGCAAGCTACTGACATTACAATAGATATCTAAAATTGGCATTAATTCAGATGTACTTTTAATCTTAGCAAATGTGAAAGCAGAGGCATGATTAATTCCAAATGAAATAATATACCATTAAAAACAACACCATTATTTTTCAAGTGAACATTTTACATTCAGAGCTATGCAGCAGAAGGAGATCTGACCGGAGAAATATACCAAATGCAAAAGCTGTCACTTCCTCAAATATTTTTCTTTCATCTTAATTTCAGGGAAGAAACTACATATTATTAAGGTAATAACTTCTTTATTAACTTGTAAGAATAACATTTTCAGAAACACTGCTTGTATGAAGAAGTCTGGACTAATACTAAAAGGTGTTGCCACACACATATACTGCAGTGAGTAAAACTGTTAGCAAATTTTTGTGCTGCTAAATTTAAAAGAAAGTACAATAAAATCACAGAAAAAAACAGTAAGTTAAAACCTGTACATATTGGCAATGCCTTTTCTATATTAACCACAATGTTAACATATTAATGAATGTTATGTTTGCTTTTAGAAAAGATCATTGTTAGCATAATTCACAAACCTCAGAAGAGTCATTAGTATGATATGGCTACTCTAATGCATTCATATGTCATTAAGAGCAAAATAATTTGCTACACAGGTATTCAGTATGCTGTAGTGAGTTTTGAAGATTGATTTATTTGTTTCTAAATATTTACTGTCTATACAGGCAAGAAATATATATATATATAATATGCATATGTAAAATAATATATATTTAGCAATGATTGCAGGCAATTTATACCATTGTTGGCCAAGGACTTGATGCACCGAGGATTTGATCTTCAACTTCCAGTAGAAAGAAGGCAGTTTTCCCAATAGGGAACACGGTATTGAGACAATAAGAAGCTGCAAGGTCAGGCACAGTTCTTACATTTGAAATAAAACAATTTCAGAAGTTACAAGCCAGACAACTAAAAAAGTAATTCAAATAGTACAGTGTCATGGCTGACAAGTAACTCAAGTAAGCAAATTCAAGATTCAACAGCTTTTGTAAATCCACATCCTGTCCAGGGGCTTCAGTTGACTTGAGTGTGCTTTGGAAGTGCATAAATATAAAATAAACATCATATTCTGTTCCTGTGATTATACATGCAATCTAAAGGGAGAGGGGAAGGAATAAATTAGGAGGAAAATGTGAGAAGTAATGATCAGTAATAGTCAGGAGGCCAGATGAGTTTTGTAACCTGAACAGTAGTAAAGGAATGAAAGTTATTTGTTCCCTCTTTCACCTCTCCCTCCCTCCCTCCTGGAGGAAGCAGTATTCCCCTCACCTCTTCAGTCTCTGCAGATGAGTGGCAGTGCTGCAGTTCCACGGGAGATGACAGGACGATGCTTTCAGCCCTCTCTGCTCCTTGATGCACTTTTTACTCCAGCACAAATTCAGTCAGCAAGTACACCAGTTCTTCTGTAACTTTGTTTTAGGATCTGAGAGCTAATTAGACGGAAGAAGAAGGACTAGGAATACTTGGGTGACAAGAAGATTCCCAATACATGCAGTGGCAAAGCTCTGCTGGAACTACTCAGGTTCATTTTCAAGTTGAATGTATTAGTCTTGCATGTCAATGATGGGCAGCTGTCTCCCTCTGAGAAACCATATTTTTAAGAGACTACTAAAAATCTTCAAGCTGAATCCCTTCCTAAGCTATTAATTAGTTTCATACAAAATATTAGTCTGTCTTAATTAAGCTAATTCCATATGGACCAAAATTGGTTTGCTAATGAATTTCTGCCTAAAAGGAAGCATTTATGACTAGCAGTGTGATATTAACAAGACCCCTTTCATTAAAGTGGTGGTTTCCTCAAAAGCTAAAGAAAGGGGGATAATCAGTACCTAGAAACAGAATCTTGTATCATCTTCATTTTTGTGAAATTATGTAGTTCAGCCATAAATGGGATTTTTTCAAAAATAATCTTACCAATATGACCACTAGCATTTCCCTATTGTGCTATCATAGCAAATTGGGATTTTTAAGATCACACTAGCTCAACGTCTCTCTCAAAATCAGCACTTCATGAACCAGAGATGTAGATATATAGTACGTTTTCTGATTGTTTGTATTTCCACAGTCAGAACTAGAAATCATGGTCTATTACTACCACTAAAAAGTGACTGTCACTTTGACAAAAATCAGTACAAAATAACTATTTTCTCTCCAGCAAAAGTGAGGCAGTGAAATGCCACAGAGTCGGCAGGGTGCTGAGTCTCCATCTTTCTGTGTATTTTCCACTGAATAATAGAAAGTTCATGGACACCTTCACAGTACCCATCTAGGGCAGAAGCACAGCCAAAATCCATTTCACTTGGGAGCAAATCTTCTGTATAGGATTTACAGTTCTTCTGACAGACTGAGGAGGCTGCGTTAACTCACAGTCTGAACTGATTCTCTGTCTGCTCATTTTCATTGCCACTGAGAGAACAGTTGCATTTATGACTTATAAAGTTCTTGTTTTCTTAAGCAAAACTGTCCATTTGAGGAAGAGGGAGAAGGAATTGTTACTGTGAAAAGAATATCTTACGTTTGTTAAATCTTTGAAAATTCACCTTTGCTTGACCAAAAAATTAATCAAACAACCCTTGAGATACTATTAAAATCCAATACATTGGTTCTATACACCTAATTATTTTGATAAACCTACTGTTTTAGTAAGAGACGTGTCTTTTTTTTTATATGAATTTAGTTGCAGAAAAATACACACATTTATAGTGACAGCATAGGTTCTAATTTAAGGTTATCTTATAAGCAAAAATTGTAAACAAATACGAAAGAATTCATTTTAACAAAAACCTATGGACTTATTTGCAAAAATAGAATTAAACTGGGAAAACACTGAGAAGGAGGTTTTACATATCCACTCTCTTCAGTTCTTGTAGATTTTAGGAAGAATATGCATTATGCTTTGAGAATGCCCAACCCAAACAATTATCATCATTGCTCATTCTGGAAGAAATATTCTGATCCATTGCACTAACTGCTAAAATTGCTCACCTACATTGCAGACAGCTCCACATGACAGTATTGCAATAGCACAATTTTGTGTGATGATACTGGTCATGTCAAATCTCTAAAGCATGCTTTTTTTTTTTTTTAAGATAGCTGTATGAATTATTTATGTCTTAAACTGCAGAACATTCCTCATTTCCCAAAGAAAAAGGAAAAGAAAAAATATTAATATTAGAAGTTAATCTTATGTAATTCACCAGATTTGCAATAAAA
>VWZG01011449.1:63904-74691 GCA_013396735.1 Grallaria varia
CACAGTAAAGGAGAAAATTACTCTGCTAATAGGAAATAATTTTTGAAAGAATTACTGAAAGAAAAAGGCTAGGCACTTGAAATTTCCAGCCAATACGAATGAAATGGAGAGAGAAATTGCAGATTGCTGTGAACGGGGAAAGAAAAGAGTTTAACAATGATGATTGAATAGATTTATCTGAAAAGGGTCATCTTTCTGTATTATAACTTGTCTTACTATTAAAGGGGAAGAGAATCTAAAAATTGCATAAATAAACAACTATCATATAGTAAGTGAGCATTATAGTATGTTAAGATGATAAAATCTCCTCCTTCTTCCTGCTTCTTTGACATGGTTTTGTCTTTTTCATGATAGATGAAGAAGGCCGACAAACAGCTAAATTTTTTTTTTTTTGCACTGTGTCTTGATGCTGACACTCAAGTGAATGTAATCCAAAAGAGTGTAATTTTTTTCAGAGAGGACCTGCCTACAGCAGATAAAAGATGAGCAAGGAAGTTTGTTGAAAGAAGATTCCTCTCCACTTTCAGAAATTACTGGTTCTTTTTCAAATTCTGTGTATTCCAGCATCTAATGGTAGATTTCTATGAACTTGTTAGGATGAGACATTTTTTATAGAACACACAGAAATTTTTCTCTTGAAAAGCATGCCTTGCTAGTTTCTTTGTCTCTATGCTCTGTGCTTTGTTCAGATTCAGTGATACTATTATCCTATGGTTTGCTTCCACTGTGCAAAGTCCAGACCAGGTTTTTTTGGACATTTTTCCTTTTTTTTTNTTATTTTCCTTTCCCTCTGTTTGTTTAAGCCTTCAGTTATACCATTTTTTTGGATTGCAAATTAGTGGTTCAGGGACTGTGATCTCTATATGAAGCTTGCCATGTACCTGGCACAGTGGGACATCAAGTAACTTGAGTTTCCAAATAAAATAAGAAAAAAAATTCAAGAAAACCCCATTTCTGAATAAAAATATATGTAGGCACCCTGCAGTCACTCTAACCTAAGTTCTCTAGTGTCTTAGGGTCATTTTTGAAAACAGGAATTGACCACTTCTTGAAATAAAATGTGTTTGAATTGAAGATTACAATGAAATATACTACTGAATGTCATTAAGCAACATTTGCAAAAATTAATATCCAACATATTTATATATTTTCACACAATTTCCATAACAACAAACTATATATTGCTAAGAAATAATGACAAGCACTGGAAAGCCATCACCTACACTAATGATAAAAAGGTCTGGGGCACAGCTTTACCCTTGCCTCCTACTGCTCACCCGAAAAATTCAGTGTGTGATAAATAAACACAGGACTTTCATGCGTAAGAGAGCTTAATGACATGGATATGGCAACCGGTCTTCGACACTGGCCAAAAAAACCCAGTTTATATCACTAATTGGTTCAGTAGGGCAGAAGTAGCCTTCGTGTTTGTGTCCAGCTAATAACTTTCTCTGTTACATCCATATTGATAAATATGATCATTTTTGTATATTTTTTCTCTTTTCTTCTTTAATTTTTTTCCTAAAGTTCATGTTTTAGTTACATAGACTTCTTCACAAATATGCAGCCTTCACAAGGGCTACGTATTTGATATTTGAGTTGCATCTGTTAATTGTGACTGATGCAACGGAGTATATGGTTTTATATTTGTTCCTTTATTTGATAAATGTTTACAAATTTCAGATAAGAATATTCCCTACAAATAGTTTAGACAACAGTTTTTACCTGTATGGAGTGAAATATATTTTCTGATGAAAATTCATGAGATGAAATGTCATTTTCAGAAAGCTTGTGAAAAATGACTTCCAGGAGTGACTCTTTCTGTGTAGATTCAAGTTTACATCGTTCCACTGGTGTACCCAGCACATTTCCGGGGACACAAGGAAGATACAGCGATATGTGTACCTTTCCTGAACCTATTACATGCTGCACCTCTGCACTGGCTTTTCTGCTGATGGGAATAAGGGCTCAGAGCATAAAAATCAGTGAAGGGCCTGGGCACTGTACTTTTTATTTTAAAAAGATGTATTCACACTTTCTGTATTATATCTGGGTATTTTAAGTGCTTCTTTAAGAAATCTGAAATCCCCAAGGTGCTGCTTTGTGGCAATGTCTAGAAGCAATTTTTGTTTTAGGGCACAGTGACTCATAAACCAGCAGTTAGCTTTTTATTCTAATGGCAGCTGTATCAATGTCCTTGGTTTCACACAGTAATGGCAGAAAAATGGTGGCATTGGAGGAGAAAAGACTGTAAGACACAGTGGACTCATCACCTTGGCAGATCTGACTGTGAGTTCTAGACGCAGAAGTGCTGTGGAGTGTGCCAGACCTTTTGCTTCTGATGGCCTTTGAATTACATTGCTCATGTCAGATCATGAAAATACATGAATGCTGGAATTTTGAATGTTCACTTTTGTTTTTCTACTTCTTTCATGAAGATAAAAGTACTTCTTTTTGACACAGACAACATTAGGAGCTGTATTTGTTCTTTATCTCTTTCTTATATCAAAAAGTATTGATTACCTTATAATGGTATTTCTTTTCAGTTTATAGAAGAACAAAGCTTATTCTGTTATTCCAACTTTCTTGGAACTGCAGTTTGTAGTTTACATTTGCCTGCAACATTTCAGTCAAACAGCTAGCACTGCTCTTATTCACTTCAAAGGTATGAGTTGAGCAGTTGCCATTACATCAAGGCTTTGTATTCTGCAAGGCTTTATCTGCAATAGTCACATAGTTTATTGTCTTATTATTAGGTCAAAACCAGTTATCTTTAGTAAAGTTTTCTTACTAAAATAATGGTCTAAAAAGTCCATCATGTGGACAGCTGTTACTGTTAAAAACAGTTTTCTTCTGATATTGTAGGGAGAGCATCCTGGATTGGATATTATCCTTGATTATTTCTACACTCTATTTTTCTTTCTGAAAACAGATGCACATGCACACTCACATGCACACAGATGCATGCACACAGACAACTAAAACAAATATGTGCAAAACAGTTATGAATAATGAACTGTTCCAATACAGATGGGTGTTCTAGCTGTGACTCAAAAGACCTTTTTAATTTGAACTTGTTTAATTTCAACACATACGGTAGGAAATTGAAAATGGAACGGCATGTTGCAAAAACTACAGTGTTTATCACCCTGTTTGTGTAAGAAGGATGCAAAGATCCTATGGAGTGCTTCATCCTGAGTGTACTGTGCACAGCCAAGTCCATGGCAAAAAAAAAAAAAAAAAAAGATCTTCTTATAAATCAGAAATACCATGAGGGAATAGAAATAATGTGGTAGCAGTATCAAAACCAAGCAATAGCATATACAATGGCATAACAGGCTCGTTATGAATCACTGTTATACTTGTGGACTCTAGGTAAATAAATTAGCAATCATTTAGGCTGAAACATGAATGCAGACAAGAGACATTGCCTAGGGATCATAGATCTTTTTTAGGCTGGTGGAGTTCAGCAACTTCATCAGCTCTCCCCTTTAAAGCAAGGCTGCTTCAAGTGGTGAAACCAAGCCCACTGGTTGCAATTCAGCTGCACCAACCACATGAGTAGATTGGAGTGGGAAAAGGTCTGTAGAGCAGAGGAGTTTGAGAAGGGAATACATATGCATTGGAAAATATGTGAGTTGAGTCCTCTGGTTTTTCCCATCTTTAGTGATGAATACATGGTGAGTTTTGGGAATCCTTGTCTCTCCACTACTTCTCAGTGCTTCTTTCTTATAGTCTAAGAGAGCACATAATTGGACTGTGGGCCAGGAAGGAGAAGTAATAATGTTTTAACTTGAAATGTTTCATAGGGGTTTTTTGGTTGGTTTTTTTTTTGTTTGTTTCTTTGGGTTTTTTTTGTGGTGGTTTTGTTTGGTTTTTGGTTTTTGTTTTTTTTTTTTGCTTCTTTCTAATGATAGACATCTAATTTCTAATTTTTACAAGTGTTACTTTATCTTGCAGATGAACACAGTAGAAACAAATAGGCTATTTCAGACTTAGTGCAGTCCAATAGTGTACACACACAAACACACACACTTATGCATGCGTGCATTTATTATAGTCACATGTAAATATATCTAATGCCATAGATAAGGAAATTAAGATGAAGTTTCCTAAATCAAGTAACTAATCATGCAACGTCTGATAATTATTCTAAGAAACATTCTAAGTCCATCATCTTATGCAAAACAGTTCAGCAAATGCTGTAATTTACCATAGAAAACACTCAGAAAAAGCAGAAAATAAGTGAATTGATTCTTCCCTCCCCCAAGAAAATCATATGATTTCAGTCAATAAAAATATCTTATTTCTACATTCCTATAACAGTAAACTCTAGCCTTCTTCAAAGCATACAGTAGGTTTCTCAACAGAAAGGAAAGGTCTATCTTTAACATATTCTGCATGTGTGGATTTCAGAGTATTTATATTCATACAGACTCATATGATGGATTCTTTTATTTTATTTGAAACCTCTTCCTTAAAGCAAGCATTTGTATTTTTAACTTTAGGTAGGGTTCTAAACATTAGCATTTCTGTGCATTTCATTCAGCCTACCTCATCATTTTCTTGTTTCATGCCCAGGGCTTAGCAGTTGGAGTTTAAAAACAGCCAGCTTTAATGTCTATGATTGACATGCAATTTCTGCTTACTTTAAAGCTTCCTTTTTTTTTTTTTTTTTGCTAACTTTGCCTTTTTTAATACACTTTCCTGTCCATAATCACAAAGCTACATAAGCTCTTTTGTGGCTTAATAAATATTGTCAATTTTTTAAAGCTCAACATGGTGTGTATTCTTCTTCAAAGATAGTTATTAAGCATATAAAAAGAAGCTTGTTAAATTTGTAGATTCATTTTTCTTATTATTATTCCTACTGCTTATATTTAAATAGGGAAAGATAATCCATTAAAAAGGTTGAACTGTCAAAAATACTGCCATATCTATAATTAAGTATAATCTTTCTGGGTTTAAATAACATTACGGTTATGACACAAACCAACAAAAGCCTCTAAATTTTAAATTAAATGATCTACCTTCCATTAACACTATTGTTTTTCTTGGAAAATCTGGGGCATGTGAATGCAAAGGGTGTATTTAACTCATAGCCACGACATAATTATCTCCCAGTTTTAAAAGCGAACAATAACAAGAGGCATGCCTGTTTGTGATATATGTCTTAGATTCCATGTTTAATGACAAGCATGTATCTTAGTTGTACAGAAGTATTACTGATAAGCATTAAAAGACCCAGCACCACATCTGTGCATTCACCTTTGCCTCTCATTACGTGATCAAGTCAACTAGTCTGAAAGATAGAGTGGAAGAAGTTTTCCGTGTCACAGTGTTTAAGAAGAAACTTATCACTACAGCTGGAGATACAGCCTTTCCTCACCCCCAAAAGTTTGTTGTTGAGTCCTTGTTTTAAGAAAAATGTTTCTCATAGCACTTCAGAAGTTTCTGTAAAATAGAAGACACACATAACTGAATTATTTATTGCATAGAAATTGCCATTATTCATTTGGATTTGCTGGCAGAGCTCATTTGTTATTTGCCAACATATATGAGTTTTAGATTAATATGAACATGATTTTAATGAATCTCTCAGAATTTTTCCTGTCATGACCCTTGCCAGTCCACTGCATGGCAGAATGTGTGTGAACAGCTACCTGCTGAGACATCCACATCCCAGGGCAAAGAAAACAAAAGATCTGTGAGTTTCATGATTCATCCATCCCACACTGCAGATTACTAATAATGGATCTTCATTAGGTAAGATGCAACTTCTGATCTGAGGACTGCATACATCCTTTTTTGTCTTTCCTACGCAATTCATTTGCTTAGTACATTAATAACATATTCTTTTTTTCTCTTTGTAAAGTATTGCACATAGATTCAAATCACTCACATTGGTTTGTGTTATGACTGATAAGGGATCATTTAATATGAAAATTTAGGACAAAACATTTCAAACATGAAAGTGATGGAGAAGAAAAAACGAGTGGCAAAGTATTGCAAGAAAATTATTAGAAAGCACTTACTCTGTATCAAAATTTCCCCCCAAACCCATACTGGCCTCACTGAGTATTTAAATGAGGTTGTTCAGGTTAAAGAAAGAGTGTTGCAAGACCTGCTAACACAATTACCAGCACCTTCAAAGTTGCATTCCCCTTACTGCAAAAGGAATCCCATATCCTTTCTGATTTGCCTCCATTCTTAAAACTAAGAGTAGAAATGGACCTTCCATGAACTAAATTTCATTTTTGTGCTTAAGTGGAGTTAAACTGAATTAGTACATTTCATGCATAGTACCATGCACTAGTCAAACCAGGTATCTTACAAAATGAATTCTCTGTGTACTTTGCTTTTCTTTTAAAGTTGCAGTAGGGCTTAAAATGGTGTATGTTCAGAATATATTGCTCATTTGTTAGAATGCAGTGCTATAAGTAATTGCTGCAAAAAACATTTCCATAAGCCTCTGTACTTATCATTGTGTTTAATGTATTTTATTCGTGTCAAATTGTAGCAAATTTTGAATTAACAATCTTCAAGAGTAGGAAAAAAGAAAATTTAATTTAAAGTCAATATTAAATTATAATTTTCACAACTTAAAATACAACACATTTTAGAAACCATGTAAAACCTTCCAACTCACTCTTTAGAGAAAATCTTCATACTACAAACTGAAAAAGTACAGAAAGACCTTTTTCCTTACTACACTGATTCATTTTAAGGCCACAGAAAATATCATTGCTACTGTGTTTTCTTATCTAGCTAGAGAATTTAAGCTGCTTCTATAGCTCTTAATAATCTGTTTAGCTGGCATTTTGGCAGCCACATTAAACCCAGGCACAATGTTGCTCTCCATCCTGCAAAGATGAATAGGATGGCTCATCTTTAAGTACATGCATAATAATGCTGACTCTGGGCTGTTCATGCACATCAAGATAGGACCATCTACAGAGTTTTGTTGGGGTTTTTTTTGGTTTTTTTTTTTTGCTCAGGCATAAAGAAAGCTTTCATATGTGAAGTCCAATTCTCTGTTTTAGGGGAAAAAAATGGATTGAGGTGTTACTGCTGTATACAAACCACGTTACAGAAGGGTGGGTGCGCATGCACATTTGTTTTCGTGCAGGTCAGGCCTACCAAAGTGTCTTGCTCTCAAGGATCTTCTGAAGTCCATTCAGCAGTCATGCTTATCTAGTACATCTAACTTGACTTTGAAGAAAAGTTTTGATAATGATCTCTAACATCCTGAAAAATTAGTCTTATCATTTGAGATAATGTTCCTTTTTCTGTTGAGGTTACAATTAAAATACATTGAGACTGTTAAGTTTTTAAGTGATTCTCCAGAACTGACAGCATGCTAGCTATAAAGTGAACTTATTTCTTACCACAAGTTTTGAAACCCCACTGCTAAGGAGCTAGCAAGTATTTTGAAAGTCAAGACAAGCTGGAAAACAGAAATAAAAACATAGACCTAGCAGTCTTCAAAAAAGGTCATGAAAACAGCTTCTGTCAGTTACTAGTCGGCAGCAGAATGACTGTATTACTAATCCCACAGCATGACCTACAGCATGCAGCACAAAAATCAGAGCACATCAAAATGAATAAGACCAAATATAATAAGCAGCTTTGGTTTCTTACAGTAAAATTATTTATGGAGAAGTCAAATATATTGTACTGAAGATTTTTAATCCAATGCACTCAAAAGAATTGGGAACTTCTTACGTTTCAAAAAATAAAAAAATATTCCCTGATTAGTTTTTGGTGGACAAAAATAAAAAACCCCTGATGAACGGTGGATGAAGTTACAAAAATACAAAAGTGTGATGCAGCCTTGAGTAAGGGAGAAGGCTCCACCTTTTTCTCACTTCCCTGTCAGAAAATATACTGTGTCTGGACTTAAGTCTGTTCCAAAATGTCTCCATTTGTTCTTTGGAAGAAAAAAAGTAAAATATTTCACTTGTTATATTACATTGCTAATTTAGTCCAGAAAAACTAGATCCCTTTTTCTTCCATTATAATTCAAGGGTTAACTACAACTTACTTATGCAATGAAGCCGGAATTGAGTAAATAACTCCTGTTATTGCTACCCCAAAAAATAAAACAGTTTTAATATCTGGTGTTAGAGTTCCTGCTGTGTTTCTCTGAGGCTTTTTTATACCAGAAATTGAACAAAACTCTATTACGGAGTCAAAGTAAATAACATTCCAGATATTATTTGTTGTCCCCCCAAAATAAGAAGTTATTGTAGCACAGAAGTAATAGAATTTATTTTAAATAATGGAAGATATAAGTAAGGAAGAAGTGGAATAAAGTTCACTGACCTTTTTCCTCAATTTTCATCATTCTTCTGATTTATATTAAAGATCAGTGGTAAACCACATGTGATTTGGTTACATCCTCTGGAGTAGTCTGGGTCTGCAGGAAATAAATAAAAGTATAACAAGCTCAGAAGTGTGAAATGTTAACTTTGCCTAAAGATCATTTCCATATTTAATCGGATTACAGGAGTGATTTTTAAAATGTCATGGATTTTTCAAACCAAGTTTCTTCATGTGAGAATGTCTCCCCTTTTAGAGTGAAAAATCTATTGTTTTCCTTTCATTCAGCTTATCTTCTATAAACTTGGCTTATTTTTCAGTATTAGCTGCCAAAGCGGTATGAGGGCTTTATTTGGAAGGAAGCTGAATACTGAGGTAGCAGGTTTGCTGTTCCTGTTGCTTTGCCTGAATAAGTCCTGAAAAGTTCCATTTTCCTCTCTGTGCATTGGCTCTCGAGGCATCAAAAACACACAGCCTATGGATGGGAAGAAAAGTCCTTGCATCTACTGAGCACATAGAAATTAAACACATTTGGAAAAATAGCCAAACTTCCACTGATGAGCCTTACAGGTTATTCTAAGTGTGGATTGTTTTACTACTGAGGCAGTGTTTCTCTTTCCCTCCTTTTCTCAAGAAGGAATTGTGTCAATGGAAAATGACTGGAAGCCAAATGAAATGGTAGGTTTCTTAAATTTTGACTTTCAGAAAGTGAGGAAGGTGGTAATCTACATATATAAATAGTTAATACATTCCCGAGACCCTGAAAATTGATTACAATAAAATCATATATAACTTTTGTTAAAATTATACCTTGAGCAATTTCAATTTGAGCATCCATCTTTAAGAATTAACTATTTATGTCCTCTTTTATATCCTCCATAGTTCACCAACAAGTTTCCAAAAGTATGTTATAGAAGAGTAACAAGTCACATAAATATGTGAACAGTCGTGTGACACTTTTGCCTTCATCAATAATGGGCACCAGTTGATATTTAAAGCAATTATTTGATTAGTGGATTGAAGCATTTGAAACATAAGAAATACTCACTGCTAATGAGCATGCTAGTAAAACAGTCTAGAAAATTTCATGTTTGGATACTTATTTGCACTTGTGTTCATGTGTCTTCAAACTGAAATTATCTAAAGGTTTCAGCCTCCAAAGTTTTGTTTTTCAATTCAGGTAGAAAACTTGATTTTAAAAAAATCCAAAATTTTGTTGTATCTGGAATTTACAAAGCTTTTTTATTTTTTCCCATAAGAGAAGTAGTCTGCATTAAAGCATTTAATGGAATTTATCAACTGCTTTATCCTATAAAACCCAAGTGTGCATTCTTTTATTAGAGAATCATAAATGTTGATAGCATTCACCAATAGAACAATATGAAAGTAATAAACTGCAGCTACTCCTTCCCTTTCCAGGCAACCATAATAAACAGAAAACCAGCATTAGTAGGCTTTAATACCCTCTTTTATTTTTTTATTCAAATGAAATTTAATAGAAAAATATTTTATTTACTTTTTTTTTTCCAGCTACTTTCATAAAGAAACATTTTTGGAAGTAGACCTCTGATGAGTTCTCCAGAATTAGTTTACGAAATGTGAAGCTGGATAAAAGTGAGGGTTTCTCCCATTCACTGTATTTTTAATATGCAATTCTTCTCAAACTCTCAGAAGAATGATCTATCAAATTGAATAGCTGATGCACTTTGAACACTGAGCTCCAAAAGATAGATGACATTTTTTTCATTAGTTTAAAATTTATATGCTACAGTATCTGTCACAATAATAATAGAATCTGACAGTGCAGATCATATGGGTATTTCACACAGCAGAGGTAATGTGTTCTTTGGAAGATAAAATGACAATTTGTTCAAATCATAGATTTTTAAATTTTAGACAAACAAGGTAGCTCTCACTCTATGTAACTCATTCTTTTGGAATAATTTCTTTGCTAACAGTACTATGGCAGGATGCAGACCACCCTCATTCTGTTCTGTGGGAATCTGACAGCTTGTAGATGACCAAGAAAATGATCTGGAAAGCCTGCTTCACCTTGCTGCCTAGCCCGAAGACACCGGGGCTTATCAAGGAGTTGCTCTGCACAGCCTGTGAGTTCCCATGATCCCTAAACATCAGCTTTAGCCTACGCCCAATATCACCCTCTGACAGCAAAGGGAGGGTCCTGGTTCCTGCATCCTTATCCAGGGGATCCAGCCTGGTATGAATACTAAATTCTGTCACCTCTTTCACAGAGGCAAAGCATTATTCAGTGCAAATCTCAGCAGTCATTACTACTTTTATTTAAAAAAAAAAAAAATTGATGGAAGAAGTGCAAGGTGGTTATCCTTTGAATAACAAGTAAAAGTAAGGTCAGGCTGCCAAGAACTGTAAGATCCACTATCTCTGACTGAGGAAACTTAACTTAAACTGAATTCCAGTCACTGCCTCACCAAATTATTATTATT
>VWZG01011450.1:18408-67711 GCA_013396735.1 Grallaria varia
ACATTATACATCTATATGCATACATTTTTATACATATATATAAAATCTATGTCTAATATATGTCTCCATCCTACACATACCCATACAGCGCCCTCGGGCCGGGCGGCGGGACAGTGGTGCCACCTCGCGGTGATCCCGGGAACGGCACCGCCCGGCCCGCGCAGGGACGGGCCCCCTCCCCATCCCTAATTGCGGGCATTTTTTAGGGAATCATCAGCTAATAACACCTAAACTACAGGTATTAAAAATCCTGGCTGCTGGAAGGGCTCGCCTTCTCTCAGCCATGGAATCTCGTAGCGAAGCCTTTAATTTAAAAGAATTTACTTAGAAACCGTTTATTTGTGAGCTGTTTATTTATAACCTAAATAGCAAAAATTATTTATGAAATAAATATGTTAATTTTAAATATGAATAAATACATTTATTTATGAGAGAAATAGTTAGAAATAAAGAAAAATACTAGAAAAATTGGAAAAATGCTTGATAAAAGGAAAAAAAGACATAAAAATAAGTTTATTATGCATAGGATTACTCTAAGTCCCTGAATGGGTCATTTGGCTTAACGGATTAGTTTTCAGAAAGACATCTGCAGTGTTAGAAGTCGCAGTATTAGAAATCATTAGGAAAATAACTGAGAATAAAACTGGGATCACTGTAATACTGTATAAATTCAAGATTTTCCCATATTTTTAATTCAACACGTTACCCATAAGTCTTGTGAAAAGTACTGAGAAAGAAAATGCAGTCAATCATCAGTTTGACAGACCGCTTGAAAGAGACTGTATGCACAGGGACTCTGTGTTATTCCAAACATAATTCATTGATAGCTTTGGAGCACACTCTGTCTCTGAATCCTGACAAGGCTAAATGCCACCACATTACCCAATTGCAGGAAAATTCGTCAAGAATTGTGAAATTTTTCATCTGACTTGGATGGCTTCACATGCAGGACTTAAAATAAAAGTTATTGAAGAGGGCTGTCCTAATTTGGGTTATTTATTTAAATGCTTGCATGCCTCCTTGTCTGTAACCTCCTAGCTGGGCCAGACTTGATTCATTTCAGCAGTCAAGGATAAGATTCTAAAAACATCATAATTTTGCTACTAGATTTTTATTGTATCAGATAAAAATATAATTAAGGTATTTATTTTGACTTACCTTAAGGAATCTGAAGAAAATAGAATCTTCCATTATCCACTTTTCAGTGCCTTTCCTAGGCCTTCCTGTAATTGGATGCTGCATAAGTTTTGCTAAAATGGAGAGTAGCTATTTGGGACGGATCAACATAACAGACTCCTATGATGCCATTCTCCTTAGTGACACTGGAAAGATGACATCCAGGAATTGGACTGTGCCTTACTCATTTACAAAAGTGGCTTAAACAAGGAGAGGGACCAGCTGAAGAAGAAACTGGACAAATAAGCTGAAGAAGACATTTCTGTGTAGAAGACAGGACCCTTTAGTTTTAAATTTTGTGCATGATAAACAAAAATTGGTAATTAGTCACTTCACATAGTAACTTTAACATCTTAAATTCTTGACAACTTCATCAGTATTTCTGTAAATAAAAACAAAATTCTGGTTTGTGTAGGAGAAGATAATACTGATCATCTCACTATCTTAACTATTTAAAATTTCCTCAATGGAGGGCCTTTCCTTTACCATCCCTCCTTCTTTTTTCACATTTCTGTTTTTCCAAACCATGGTGCAGCAAGCAAACAGTCGAGGTTATATAAACAATTCCAGTAAGAACAGGTGCCAGGAATGTGCATTTCTAAACTTGGGATTCGACAACTCTGGTCTTGTTTCCAGAGTCTCATGTACCTGGATTATCATCTGTGTTTCAGTTCATTTCTAAACAATTATTAGACCTTTGCCAGAGGAACTGAGAAGGTCTCCCCAGTCAGTTACCTTGTTGTGGGTAGCATAAGACTCGAGGTATACTGGGGAGGCAGAATACAGATCTACATCTTTGTACCTGGAGATTTTTAAAAACACCAGCCAAAAGTTGGAGCTTCAAGGATTAATTACGAGGCACAAAAGAGAGAAAGAGCCAGTCCTTTCCTACAAGTAAGAAAGGTGGCCAATTCTCATCTGTCTGATTCTTTTGCTATTTCCAAAAATGAGCTCACGGCTGCCAGTCTGAGATGCCTGACTTTGCCAGCCTCTTCTTCCATCATGGCTTGCAGCAGCAAGTCTAGATTTCCACTCTGAAATGTAAACTTTACTTTCCTGATGTAATTGTGTCTTCCTTTTCCCCCATCTCCTGGGGCAGGTCCGTGTCTTTGTGAACCAGCTGTACCGGGCAGAATCAGTGAAGGACATCAGGCAAAACCCTGACCTGCAAGCCATCCGCATCGCCTCGGTGAACCCCATTTTGGACCCGTGGATCTACATCCTGCTCCGCAAGACTGTGCTCAGCAAAGCCATCGAGAAGATCAAATGCCTCTTCTGCCGCATAGGAGGGGCCCGTAGGCAGCACTCGGGGGGCAACTTCAACTGCGTGGATGGCCGCAGGACCTCCTCAGCCATGTCAAGTCAGTCACCCTCCTTCATCTCCCGTGAGCTGAGGGAGATCAGCAGCACCTCCCAGACGCTGCTCTACCCTCCGGAGTTAAGTGAAAGCAGCGTCGGGGGCCGTGTTCTGCTCCCGGGCCCCAGTGCCAGCTCAGCCCAGTCTGACACCACATCCGTAAGGACACTGCGCAGCTCCGAGACCTCGGACTTCTCACAGGGACAGGACACTGAGAGTGTCGCCCTGGTGAATGAAGTCAGGTCTGGTGGTGGGGTGAGCTCTGCATCCAAGAGTGGCCCTCTCCAGGTCACCTTCCCCACAGAGACATTGAATTTATCAGAAAAGTGCATCTAGATAGCCGTGAAAGGCATCAACCCTGGGGATACTTCCTGGTACATTGGAAAAACTGGTGCAATAGATAAGTGTTCTGCCTATTCGTGGGAAGAGGGTTTCGGCTGTGCTTCAAAGGGCTATTTTTCTCTTGCTGTGTGATGGGTACATTTCTTTTAGACTACTGAGAACTGTGTGGAACAGACCCTGCACTTGGGCCCTGCCAACAGAAACGATACGATGCAGGTCTGGTGGGACTGGAAACATAAATTGCCTTGTCTTATTGTGGGACACAGGAGAGCTACGAGGCCTCTGGAAACAGAAAGACCCATCACTTGCTTTTTTCTTTTTTTCTTTCCTTTTCCAATCTGATAGAACTGTGTTTTCTCTCCCCATGGTTACTCAGCTATCAAGAGTTTAAGCTTCTGGTACTAGAGCTGAATGCCAGGCAGCTGCTAGGAACTGGATATAGCTACTCTGAGAGCTGCCTGGGGTAGGATTTTATTTTAAAGTGTCTCACTAAAGCATGAAAATGTGAATTTTTATCATTGTATATATATCAGGATTGAAAATATTTAAAAGTCTATTCTTCTCTATGAGAAGGTTTGTTATTAATACAAGGTATATAGAAATGATTGCCAGCCTTCTCTTCCCTCAGTATTTCCTGCTGATAAGACATTCTTGGATTAGATTTGTTGTCCATGCTAGATTCACAGCTGATGAGGTAATTCTCTAGCTGAGAATACATAAGCACTTTCTGAGTGAAATGGGAATATACGCATTTTTATGAGAGAAAATAAAACCACATCCTTTCAGTTAAGAATATTAGTTTTCTCTATATGTATATACTAAAAAAACCAAATTTTATTTATGTTCTGAAAATGTTTCTCTGTGTAACACATGATCGCCTCTCCAAGTACTTTGGGCCCCCAGTCTGCATACCTTAAGCACACACTTAACATCACTCATCAGAGTAGTCCCTCTGTTGCCAGGGAGACTCCTTATATGTAAAGTTAAGGTCATATAGAAGTGCTTTCAATATCAGGGCCTAAAACTTTCAACTCCTGGTTAATAGTCTAAATATTCACTTTAGTTAAAGCATCACTGATGTAATAAAGGTATTTTTTCATAACATTTATAATTTTACTTTAAATAGTAAATAGAATTTTATGACTGTGTAATCCGATACTCCATCAAATAAATGTACAAAACCATGGAAGCAGAATCTTCATTTAAAGTATAAATTATATAAAACTATATCTTGGTCTTGAACACCTTGAAAAGCATTTGTTGCTAGAGTTTTTATGGCAAACACATCACCAAAACCAGCTGTTAACCACTGACAAAAAGGAGTTTTGTGTTTTATGTTGTAAGGGTTAGATCTTGTTCCAGAAACACTGTGTATGAAAATAATTCTGTACAGATATTTGGAGGGTGTTTTGTCAAATACTAAGCATGTTATGCTGCTTAAAGTGTTTTCATGTGAATGCTATATTGTAATGAAAATCTTGAGCCTTATGTTGATATGTTTAAGCAGTTGTACCGACCAAAGTAATTTTGGGGATCACAATTAAATGGAAATGTTCTGCTTGATCTCAGACGTTTACGTGAGTCTGTCATTCAGTATCAACTTCTCACCTTAACAAGCCTCCCGTCTTGGAATGCTTTGTGCTCAGTTACTGCCAAAACGTACTTTGCCCTGTAAGTTTCCAAAACACCACAGCATGATCACCATCAGCAAGAGGCAGCTGACTTCAAAAATGTTCCCAAGAACACTGACATAGAGCCAAAATTCTTTAAGCAAACAAGCAAACAAACAAACAAAGACATTCTACTTTAACGGGGGAGCAGCTGAGCTTGTTTGCCTTCATGCATACAGAAAGTGAAGTTAAATCTCTACACAAATATTTGCAACAAAATCTACTTTTGCAGCAGTTAAACCGGAGAATAGTATTACTCAAGTTCCTATTGCAGCTACAGATAAAGATCTGCTTGAATTCTTTGCAATTAAACCATGTAACTATGGTCTATTGGTTACTAGTGGCCAACAAATAGAACAGAGTCACCACACTTCCCAAGACAGGAAATACCACCTGCCAGAGCAGGAAGGTGGGACTGCCACCTGCAGATAATACCACATGTACCAATATGGGACCACACCTTTGCAGCTGGCCCAAAGCAGCACACCAATGTTATTGGTACTGTATGCAATGACAGAATTAAGTATCTACAGTGTATAATTAGTTTTTAAATAAGCAAGGACTTCTTATTTTTATTTTTTATTTCATTAATATGATTTTATTATTCTTTATCATCATTACTGATGAGAAATACACATGGTGTGAAAGAGCTTCAAGCAAGAAGAGACCATCTTAAGTAGCTGACCTATGTTCCCTTAGCAAACGTGTGAGGTGTTCCTCCTGCCCACAGCATTCCCGGTGTGTCAAGTAGTGGACTGGATTCGGAGCACACATCATCAACACGAATTCATGATTCCCAACCAGCCCACAGATTACAAAGTCTCCTGAGCAATACTGGAATTGCCTGCCACAGCTCCATGGCAGTGCATAAAGGCAAAATGGGAGCATCTCTGCCACCTAGTTGCAAACACAAGTGATTGTTCAGGAGCAATCTGGCTAAAGGACTGAGCAAGCCTTCCTTCTTTTAGGGTGACAAGAATATTAGACCTCCCTCACCTGCCCCACACTCCTGCTCAGATTTGGCACCTTCCTCCAGTGCTGACCACAAAGACATTACTGAATTATAAACCTCAGCCTCCCTGACCATAATAAGTCTCATAAAATAAGGCTTCAAGTTTGTAGAGTATAATTTGCCACATGGAGTTTAGAAGGTTATTTTCCTGCTAGGTATTATGACTAGTTTCTACATATTCAGAAGCACTTCCCTTCTCACACATAATTGCTCCCCTACATTCCCAAACCCCAGGAGATCCATATACCCTCAGAATGGCCTTTCACACCTGCATCAACCTTCACCAGTCAGTGCTCACAGAAAACGCACTGATGTACCATTCAAAACTTTCATATACCGAACTTCTACCTGACTCCACCTGGCTAGTCCTGTGACTTCCTCCCTCACTTGCAGCAGTCTGTCCTGCCCACACATCCCAGACCACCACTTCTCCATCCCGAGGCACTGCTAGACCTCTGACCCTGCTACCACACCCCAAGCCCCAGCCCTAACTCAATTTAAGCCTGTCTTGTGGCAAGGCTTGGAGGATCCACCCACCACAGGCAGGATGGGAGCCAGTACTTGTACGAGACAGCGGTTTCTACGACAATCTGTAGATTAATTTGAACCTCTGATCAGAAAGTTAGCTTTTGAATGGCTTAGGGTGCAGGGTATAGTCAGAGGACTTGGACTGTAAGGCTGGGCTGTGGGATGCTGTTTTAAATAAGGCACGTGCATTCCTTCTGTCTGCAACACCAGCACTGCCCAACAAGCACCGGTGCTACTGGTGCAGTGCCAAGGCAGGATCAGTGTAATCTGCTATCTCCAAATGGCACCCGCCGGCATCCTAACCAAGAAGCTTTGAAAGTTTTCAGTTCTGTTCCTTGACACAATACCAAATCTATTCTACTTAAGGCAGATTTGCTGTTAGAGCTAGTAATTACCACAAGGCCCTTCCACTCCCAGGACTTCCTCTAGATCTGGATCTACTGCATCTGAAAACTCACTAAAGACTCAATTTCCTGCTTTGTGAACCCAAAGTCAACTCAATCCCCACTCTTAATCTTTCCCATTGATCATTTATTCCTTGAGCTCCTAGCCTTGTAGGTCTTAAAAAATCATCCCTCAAAACCAGGACAGCACATCTGGCAGGATGCAGCAGTCATCCATGCCCACCAGCTTCTCCTGGTTCTGAATTAGCCCTGCCTGGAGGTACCACAGCCCAAGGATTCCAGCCTGTCTGAGAACATGATGTTAACATGATACTGAACCAAAATAAACACATGGTGCCTGCCCAACAAACCAAGGCCATGCGCTTCTCCTTCCCTGTGCCCCAGTCCTAACTGTGATCATTATAGTTTTACAGATGCTGTATGACCTCAAAATAAGTTAAGATAGCACCTGCCCCCAGTACAAGTTTTTAACTCCTTTCCCTTGTTTTTGGGATTGGGAGGACTTTGTATGGCCAGGCAAGTTTCCAATGTTACCTCTCTGATCTTGATCCCAAGCACCATCAGATAGACAAAATCAGACAACTTTCAGAAATCAGAAGAGTAAACCGCTACATTTGATTTTTCCCCCTTAACTACTTTTAAAATCCAGTATCTTGTAGTATTATCAAATTAGTCACTGTTGTGTTATCTGAGCCATACTTTTTTATTTACTCTCAAGGATTATCAGAAAGGATTTATTGTCTCTAAGTTTTTTGAAGATACTTATCTCCTTCTATAAGAGTGGAAGTCACATGCGCGGTTTCAGCATTTGAAGTTAACTGCCAGTCAGTCACCTTGAGCTTCCTTTGTAGTCAAGGGAAATAATTAGGCACCTTGGGAGGCTGATTCACCTCATTCTAAGATACTTATCTAATGTAAGGCTTATGAATGGCCCTGTGAGGCTGTATGATTTCTTTCCACTGGATATAAGGGGACACAAAGGGAAAAAAATATGTTTAACTGTTTAACTGTAGATTTTTAAATCAAGCAAATTAATCCACCTAACCTGCTCCTTTGTTGTGCTTTCCTCTTTAACATTACAACACTTGAGCATTTTAAGATATGATTCACATAGAAGGCAAACAGAACTACTGCAGTCACTGTCACTACTGAGGATGAAGAATGATGAAAGAAATTTCTGATGTCAAAAGGGGAGTGCTGCAGGTATCCTATTTCAGATAACATCTGCTTTTGCTCCATCTCATGTGGATACCCCTGAAAGGCTTAAAAGCACCAAGCACTACCTTTATTAAATATTCCTCGTGAGACGTCTTTTTTTTTTTTCTTTTTACTATAACGCATTGCCATGTTCACCAGAGACAGAAGCCAATTATTAAACAAGGACCATTCCAAAATGGACAATAACACTTTTGTTATAACCAAAAGAATAAACAGACATCACTAACAGGACAGAAGTCAGTATTTTATTCAAACAGATCCAGAAAGTTCCATACATGCAAAACATGGCATGCTGTAAAAAAAATCCATGTTGAAATCATCAATTTTTGAACTGCTTCCCAGACTGAGAATAACAGCACCATGAGAACTTATCTGCTCTACAGTGCTCCACAAGACACTACAGTTCTGACAATATGTAAAATTCATAACCTAGTCTAATCAGAAGGAAAACACATTTAGTGCAGGTGATGGAAAGAACCACTCCAGGAGCCCAGCACGGCTGTTCTGCCTGATGGTGTAGATGCACACCCCGCCATTAGTTTGGCCCCGAAGTGCTGAAGTCAATAGGAACTTTGTGAATCATTTCAGTGGAAGCAGATTCTGTGATAACATGGGCCTCCGAGAGGAGGGAAACAGTCCTTCCTGTATGAATAAATACAGAACACTGACGCAGCTTCAAAGCGCAAAGAAACAAAAGATGTGGTGGATATAGCCCAGCTCCTCCAAAATGAAAACATACCCTCGAGTATCTCACAGATTTCCACTTCTAGCCAGAGAACATTTTGTCTTTGAAGAAATCAGACCAAGTCATTCTCATGCTAACTCTTTCCATGGCTGACTGGATTGTATCATTTACATTGACAGGTGAAGTAAGATTAAAAAATCCTTCACCTGTAACAACTTAAACCATCTAATCACACTTTAATCAAATGCCTATCCAGTAAGCACTGAAGAGTTATTTCTGAACTGAATGAACAAATAAAAATGTAGCATGATAATGGTTTACATTTCTTAATATATTTTAGTCACTGTAATTATAATTATTTTGAATACTCAGAAGATATAAAGAAGTGTAACTTTTTTGAGTATGTGCTTGTGCAAGTATAGATCTAAAAATTTGCACATACAAAACAACATTCAGGAAGAATCTTGCAAAAATTAATGAAAACTTAGTAAGTACAATATAGCAATTAAGTTTTTGAAAGGGATAATTAGTTTTTCCAAAGACTGTAAGTAAAGATATTCTGGTACCACATACACTAAAAATATTATTTGAGATAATTTTTCTGCAATACATGTTCTATTGCAAAAAACACCATGCTTTTAAAGCAACATTATTTTCTTTTAAAATGTGTTATTTTGAAATTATAAATCAGACTTGAAAAATGCAAAGATGACTGATTTCAAAAGGTTTCTAATGTACAAAACTATTTTTCAAACTTTATCACACAAAATGTTACCAAAATCTAGTAAAAATGACATGTTCCCAATCCTGAATTCTTCAGGAATTCCTCGATTGACTATTTTTTTCCAGTGCAGTTAGAAGACGACCATCTTTGCCATGTCTCCAAGACCATGAAATGAGAGCAGTCTCAGCACAGAGCACATCAAAGAAACAGCCTGACTTCCTTTCTCTGAACTGCCTGTGTGAGGAACGGATTGCCACCTCCCCCTAAAGAAAGATGAACATTGAAAAAAATCTCCTACAGTATGCCTCTAAGTTAACACCATGTGGATATTCACCACAGTATCCAAAATCCTAAATGACAAAAAGGGAGATGCCAGCAATGCTGTCTTGAAAAACTGGTTCACTAAGAATATCCTTTTAATGGCAGGTCAAAAGAATTAGGAAAAACAAATTTACTCCCTTTATCATATTAGCCTCACTAGGAGAGAAAAGGCTGAACACAATACACTTCAGCCATACCTACTTCCTACTCCCACCATTTTACTTTTTATGATGTCTGTGGCACGGCATTCAAGATAAGGAAAAGCCAGTTTCTGGTTCAAACTGAAAGTTCTTTCTTCTGGTGAAACACTTTGTAGCAACTAAGCATTCAGGGGCTTATTTGGTGTAGCATTTCCTTTCCTCTTCTCAGAAAGTGTTTAACCCATTCACCTGTGAAAGCAATGTAAAGGTTGCTACTTGATTTCATCTGACTACAAATCAGAAGCCAGATCTGTCACACACACTTAAGGAAATCATAATCCATCACCTCCTCATAGGAAACTTTCTCAAAGAAAAAGTAATCTTAATGAAACTAAATACTGCTGATAACAGAAAACAGGTCACACTTTAACTGGAAGAAAAATAATGTTAATTAATAATGATTGAAATAATTTTTAAAAAATCCTATTTCCTTTGGTGCGGGTTTTGGCTGGGATACAGTTAATTTTCTTCACAGTGGCTAGAATGGGGCTGTTTTGGATTTGTGCTGGAAACAGTGTTGGTAACACAGGGGTAACACAGGGGTGTTTTCATTATCACTGAGCAGTGCTCACACAGGGTCAACACCTTTTCCTGCTCATCCCACCTGACCAACGAGGAGATGGGGGGTGCACAAGAAGCTGGGAGGGGACACATCCAGAACAGCTGACCCCAGTGGACCCCAGGGATATTCCATTCAAAATGTTGTTGTGCTCAGCATACAGAATTGGAGAAAGGAGGAGGCAGGGGAAGGGAAGATATTCAGAGTGATGGCGTTTGTCTTCCCAAGCAAGTCACACGTGATGAAGCTCTGCTTTACAAGGGAACACCTGCCTGCCCTTGGGAAGTGGTGGATGAATCCCTTGTTGTGTTTGGCTTCCATGTGCAGCTTTGGCTTTCCCTACCAAACTGTCTGTGTGTCAGCCCACAAGCTTTCTCCCTTTTACCATTCCAATTCCCTCCCCCATCCTAGCAGGAGGGAGTGAGCGAGCGGCTGCATGGGGCTGAGTTGACAGCTGGGCATAAACCATGACACTTTTACAGTTTAAATAAAAGCTTCCTAATTACTGGAAAAATGTAGACATTAACTTGTAAAATTATGAAATACATCAAAATGAAAGCAGCTGTTAGGACACAGTTAAGCATTTTAACATTACATTTGTTTGCAGGATTTTTAGAATCAACTCTTGGCTTTCTTCTCTAAAAATATGGGTGGAACAACAACTCGGGTCAATGATTTTTTAATTTACAAGAGAAAAATACCTTCAATTCTTTAACTTTTTAAGGTTCTTCTATCACTTAAAAAAGTCCCCACAAAGCAAGCCAAATACAATAAATATCACTACTTCTTAAAAGAGGATGGCAATCCATGAGGTTGCCCTATCGGGCTCTGATGAAAAGAGTTTCATCAGGAGTTGTAGGACAGTTGTCCTTCTCGGTAACAGTCTCTACTGCACCTGAAGCAGAAACAATCACCACAGTTTTAGCTTCTGAAAGAGCTTTCTCCTTCTCTGCAATGGCAGCACAGACTGCCACAATTTCATCACTTTCAAAGTCATAATCTGGGATTGGTTCTTGTGCAAGCTCTTTTTGTCTGAGCAGTGCTTGCACTGACTCAGTCTTTGTTGCCTTGTGCTGTTCATGTAGTTTTCTTGCCCAGGAAAGGTCCTCTTTCCATACTTCAGGGTTCATTGGAAAGATGTGCAAGGATACCTGGAAACTTCGGATTGCCTATAAACAGAGGAGGAGAGAAGCAAAGATCAGATACTTTAAAGCCTACCTATTTCATCATGAAAACTGACAGCAAAAAATTTACATACATCATTCACTCAAAGACAAAAGCCATTTTACACCAATCTGTCTTTAGCCTAAATTCAATAGTGGCATCACTCCCAAACAACTGTGTCTGAAAGTACATGAAAATGCATGAACAAACCAGGTACGTGGCAACAAGGGCAAAAACAAAGAGTTCATGTACATGAAAAACAATATTGTAATTGAAAAAGTAAAAGCAAAAATAATTCTTGTTTTCATGGGTTTCTATTTCACTTATCTCTCACCATCAGATGGTACAGAAAAGCAAAAACAGACTGATATGGTTTAAAGAAATACAGAAAAGGGATGACTGGAATTTGAAGTATCACTAACATTGCTATTTTTAAATTAGCATGCAGTCACTTCACATGCACACCTAATACTACAGTAATACTAGCCCCATGACAAGCAGTTTCTGTAACAGATTTGTCTTTGCAAAAACACTTAAATAAACAGGCAGAAGTAGGCAGAAGTAGGCAAATAAACTCCCGACTTGGAGAGTTCCTCTCAGAAAGAACCTCTATCATCTCATAAACTATGTAATGCTAGTACAAACAAGTACAGTTGATACTGCTTCTCCTTCTGTTCAGTTCAACTGGGAAACGACTCACAAATAACAAGTCTTCAACCCAGAAGTTGTTAAAAAAAATAATACATGTGACCATCAAAATTCAGTAGATGTGCTAATGGACAGTAAGAAGAGGTTGCTACAAAACTGAAAAGAAAAAAAAAAAGCTAGACCAGGAATAACAACTGTATTGCATGAACAGTGAAAAGGTAGACTGACCTTACCTACCAAACTTAGGTGCATGTGTACAGAGGCATGTGTGTATTTCACATTTATGACTGTACAGTTAGTAATGAAAACGGTCATCGTAGTGACCAAACTCTTGTGTGACAGTGTACAGAACTCTTCCTATAGGCTGGGAAAACAGTGATTATATGGATTTGGATTATATTTAGAAACTTACATATTAAGACTTTAAAGACACAAGAACAACCATCAGATTTCATGTTCTGTTGTAGTTTATAAATACTTAAACCATGCAAATTAATTTGTAAAATCACAAATTTTCCTCTGCACTGACAGAAACTGATAGTTCACACTTGATGGTGCAGATGAATATATGAGCCCCATATGATGTGAACTCAGATGACAAGTGATACAAATAAAATTTAAGAAACAATAAGTATGCTACCAGTATTACAGCTGCCTTTCAGTTCCGCGGGGGAAAAAAACTTTGATTATTGGTCCACAGCCAGCTCTGAAGTGTAAGAGCATGCTGAACTTTAAACAGAAGGAGGAGTGCAGTTTAATTCTGTAAAACAGTGTCATTTTATTCAAGTCTGCTAGCTTTTAACTTTCAGGGATTGATGAACTCCAAGTAAACACTAAATGCTTCTTTTTGTAATTCTGTTGAAAACAGAACCTAAACAAATAACATCTGCTTTTAAGCTTTCCATGAAAGAGGTCCCCTAATTAAAACTTGCCTATATAGCTATGCTCATGCACAATGAACAACACTAAACACAGTAATACATTATAAGGTAATATTTGGTAAGCTTTGAAGCTGCTTTGATGATTCATACAATACAGCATAAAAAGATCATCCAAGCAAATTTATTAGAAAAAAGTTTTTGTGTGTGACATTTTTATAAAGAATTAATAAAAAGATAAATTTTAAAGTGCTGCAAAAGATCAGAGGGATTATTTTAAACCAGTAAAGTAATACTGAAAAATAAAGACTTGCCATCCATATAAAATTTTATGTTGCCACTGCAACTGTGCCCAAAGACACTAATTTCTATTAAAATAGAAGAAAAGAAGAATGCTACTTCTAATTCTCCCCCTAATGGAAATGTAAATCTCCTTTGTCAACTCCCTGTCACATTATAGGAAAACATGGTGATACTAGACAAAATGTTAAAGGCCAGATGTGGTTTCAGAGACCCTGCAAGTAAGATCTACAGGACTTTAAGTCAGTACATAGTAATGTTTCTGGTTTTGCTTCTGCAGTGAAGTGCAATGTAAAATCTATTGCAAGACATTCTTGCTTGTGGAACTGCAGTATTTTTTAAGTATTTAACATTTTTTCTTCCTAAAGAGTATTCTGTAGCAAATAATATGTCCTTTGTCCCATAAGCAGTCTCTTCAGCTGGTTTGCATAGTCTTTAAATGTAAAGGGCAGTTTTGACCAGATTACACTTTTTACAAGTTTTTATAACACATGGACTGTGACTATACAGAGATCCCCAGAAAAGGTAAGGGGTATTCTAAGAGGTTATGAAGTTCATGTATGCCACTAAAGTATGTATTAGGCCATTATGTTACACTTGACAGATACTTTCTGACCTATTTTAAGGGATGTCTATCACTGAAGATATGCATACATCCACAAATAACCTTCTGTGTTTAATGATCTTTGCTATGGGTTTTTGTTCTTCATTTGTTTGCTTTTGCAGCATTCAAAGCATTCAAAGTAGTGTGTGGGGGTAATGGTGCGTGAAAACCTGGATGTGAGCTGGTCATGTGCTCTTGCATCCCAGAAAGCCAACGGTGTCCTGGGCTGCATCCAAAGCAGGGCAAGCAGCAGGTGAGGGAGGGGATTCTGCCCCCTGCTCTGCTCTGCTGAGACCCGGCCTGGAGCTCTGCATCCAGTTCTGGGGCATGAGCACTTTTACCTTGCAGTTCAGGAAAATCCGGGAGGCTGAAAAACATTTACCTCTCTATTACCAAATTCTACTAAATTTACTAAAACTGTTACAGGAATTTTAAAACAATGGTAAAATAAACATTCTTCCACAACCCTGTTTGTCTAATACTCTGTATCTACTTTAGCTGACACTTGTAATTACAAGGTCAAAATGTTCAGGCATTTATTTCTCCAAAGTCCTGAGCATCTGACAAGGGTAACGAACAGCAGACACCAGTCAAATCAGTTGCAACCACCTGCAAGAACTCAGTACCCCTTGCACAAATAGAGCTGAAAAGGGCTTTTCAGCTTTTGGAGACTTGCTTGCCTTCTGCTTTCTTGATGGAAAATAAAAATCACCTCTGACTAGAAAATCTTTTCATGCATTAAAAACTTTTGGTAGTTTATCACGAAACACATCTATCATTTCCAACAGCAGTTAAAAAAAGAAAAAAGGATTGCAGTATAGTAGATGGAGACAGCAGAACTAACACAGGAGAGGGTAATATTACTGGCTATTATCTGTAGGTCAGCAGGACTGCTTAAAGCTGTTGAAAATAATTTAACAGAACCCATTTTAACTAAGCATGGTATTTTCTCTGTAACTTAGTATTTCCAAATACTTCGGCTTTCCAATGGAAGGTCAACCATCAGTTTCCTTTTGATTACCAAAATTTTTTATGTTTTATGTGGATTCCAATAAAACGTTTCTCTGTTTGGGAGTACATAACTCCCATCATTATCTAAAAGACCTAAAACTATGTCTTTCAAGAGAAATAAAAGGAAAGGGCCAATCTAAGGATTCATATTGTCAGGGCTTGATTCCTTTGAAAAATATTGTGTCACACTTAAAGACCGCTAAGCCTCTAACTATTTAGTAAAAATACAGCAAACCACATCCTTCAAAACATCAAACAAAGAGAATGCAAAACATGATCCATATTGACACATCTACCGAGTTCATTTTGTGATCCTCAGTACTCCAGCATGACAGGGACCCAGACCAGGGTCAGGTGAAGTCACAGAGTCGCAGAACGGCTGAGGTTGACCAGGACCTGCTGAGGTCACCAGAGTCCAACCTCCTGCTCAAGCAGAGCCACCTGGAGCTGGTTGCCCATGACCATACCCAGATGGCTGACAAATTTCTTCACCATGGGAAACTTTTGCTGCTTTCCTTTGGTTCTCTGTTGTTTGGGATTTTTTTAATGCTGCTCTTCTTTGGGCTGTTCTTTTTCTCCTCTTTAATCAAAGTATGGGGCTCACTCTGTTTCATGGTTCTTATGAAGCCATTATTGGGAAATTGTTACTGGTTAAGATGTCATCACCAATACAGTAAATAAAATTTGTAAACACGAATATTTACAAAGAAATGAAAGAATTACTGCAAACTTGACTATATTTCTACAGTTTCTACATTCACATTGCAAGTTTACTCAGGTTAGCTCTGCACACTGATTTGTAGAATTTAAGGAATTTCTGCCTTTACAGAAATAAAGTTCTCCTTGCTCACACTGAAGTAGTACTGTTGAATTACCCTATTTAGTAAATTCAGAAAAAAAGAGCAAACAACTTTTTAAAAAGCTAAATAAAAAGGGACTAATTTACCTCATTCTATCACAAGTTTGACAAAAAATAAAACAAATCTTTCTTTGTTTGCAAGAAATTAATATATTACGCAGTTCATAAATTAGATTTATTTGGACACTGTACTTTAGACCTGGGAAATGTCAAATTAAAATACAGTAAATTGTTTTTTTCCCTAAGAAAAAATGCATCATTCATTGTGAAGTAATAAAAATATTTACAACAGACCATTTGGCAGGATGTGGGTAATAAAGACAGAGATTGGTGGGGGAGAAATGAAACAAAGACACAGAAGAAGTTGCTTTTGAGAAGGGTAGTAAATCCCAAATCTCAAAAAAAAAAGTACTAAAAAGCCCTGACACTTATGCTTTATTAAATTTTCTTTGTAAAAAAGGTAATACAGGGAAAAATTAGAAAATCATGACAATGAAAGACTAGTGGAAAAAGGATAATTATGACTTAGACCACCTGGTCAAGAAGCCCCCACAGGTTCAACAATTATGAATTCATATGATATTTGAAAACTCCTTCAGTTTTAACCTTTTGAAGTTCCTTTAAAACTGCTTGGTTGAAAAACAAAGTGAACATTATCTACATTTTAGAGCAACTCCCCAACTTCTCTGTATGTGAGAACATGTTACTCAGAAGGCAGTTCAACTTCCTTAAAGACAAAAAGGCAATGAAGTAGAGACAACCAGTACCAAAGCACTGGAGGCACTAACAAGAGCTTACACACCTCGGGCTCCCAACTCAGAGACAAACAAAAACATTAAGAGGGCAAACTACCCGATCGTAGTAACCCCTCCTCCCTCCCTCTTCACAGACTGTAAGGTCGATTAACAATTACAAGAGCGGCCTATAGTGGTGTTTCAGATGAATAATACATTTGGATGTAAATCTCCGACTGTCCCCAATTAAAATGCTTTGCTTTGCAGCACAGAAGAGTCTGCATAAGTTAGACTCCTTTCTGATGAAGCTCAACAATGCACTCTGAGAGAGCTCCTGAAGCGCTTCTCTGAAATAAAACAAAATTAATATAACATGAACACTATGTCCCCAGCACCCCATATCCATTCCAACTGCAATGAAGACAAAGCTTACAGGATCTAGTGAGCAGACCTGATGGAATAAATAGTATGGAGATATAATATATATATATAAAATAACTAATATTATAGCATCTGTAGCATTTTTTAGAGAATAAGCAGCACCAGTTACCTAGGATCCTTGAAGGAAATAGAACTTCACATTTCCTGAGACCAATGAATTTAGAAATCTCAGACAAAATTTACAGCAACAGTTTCATACACTTACAAGATCCAGACAGAAGAGGCCATTTATCCTTACCTTCTACACCACAAAAGCCCTGGAATGCCCCCAGTGTAGTAATGCAGATATGCATGGATTTGTGCTGGATATTTCATATTATGACATTGCAACAACAAAAGGAGCACACTGCACATCTGCAGCACACAGCTTTTGTCTTAGGTTTTGTCTAAGGGGACTGGAGCACCTCCCCTACAAAGACAGGCTGAGAAGGTTGGGGCTGTTCAGCCTGGAGAAGAAAAGGTTGTGTGGACATCTCATAGTAACCTCCTGGTGTCTGAAGTGGGGCTACAGGGAAGCCAGAGAGGGATTCTTGGTCAGGAACTGTAGTGATGAGAGCAGGAATAATGGGGTACAAACTGAAAGAGGTGAATTTTACAATAGAATTTAGGAAGAAATTCTTTACTATGAGGGTAGTAAGGCACTGGAACAGGCTGACCAAACAAGCTGTGGATGCCCCATCCCTGGCAATGTTCAGGGTCAGGCTGGATGGGGCATTGAACAATCTGGTCTAGAGGGTGGTGTCCCTGCTCATGGCACAGGGGTTGGAATAGACAACCTTTAAGGTTCCTTCCAACCCAAACCATTCCTTGATTCTATAACACTAAGTTATTCCCATTGTTTTGGTTTGGTTGGGTTTTTTTAGTATTGCTCCTCAATACAATTTAAAAATTAAGTTTAGCATGAATTGGTAAGTTCCAGAAAAATTATTATTTTTTTAATTCTTGAAACTTTTCAGATCAAACATTGTAACTTTGCAAAAACACTGTAAATTAACAACAAAATTATTTTTATCAAACCAGCACATAGCTACTTCTATTAGAAACACAATCAGTAGCTTTTTTTCACCTGAGAGCTCATGATGAATTATTTTTCTAGTGGACCTTTGTGAATGTGTCTCAACTTTAAAAGGTCACTTGCTGCGTTTCCACCCTAACTCGCAGAAATCTATTATACTCTATATGTTACATTATTGACAGACAGAGGGAAATATGACATAGGGGAAGAGTCTCCCTTAGTATCACATCATATACCCAAGAAAGTACCATGGCACACAGATGCAGCTAGAAAAAAGATGCACTTCATCTACTACTGCAGAGCATCCCTGGATTTTTTTCTGTCTTATTAAGTGAAGAAACAACTTCAGCCACTATTTGAGGTCAAGGAGCCAGAGGAAAGCAGGGATGAGCACACATGATTTGCTGCATGTGAAGCAGGAGAGCGGGAGACAAGGAAAACAAGATGCTAGAATTTTATCAGTAGGCATGTATAAAACTGAGCTTATCAACTGGGACTTCACCATACCTTCATTTTAAAACTATGGTGAGCTGTAGCAGTACAGCACCCAGAATGTATGTGCAGTTTTGTCAACATAATTATTCTACTGCGTAAGGCCACCACATAAATACAGCATATAACTCAAAAGTCTTTGAGCTAGGCAGGTCTTTATCAAGTCCAACAAAACCACACAGAAAAGCATTTGTGAAATCAGTAAAGTAGAGGGAATACTGGAGATAAATAACAACAATCTTTTTCCTTGTCTGCATTCAGGTTACCATCAGAATATACAACGACCTTGATATTTCTGTACTTTCCTTCTCACACACAATAAATTTTGTTTTCCTACCAGTGCTATCTCTCCTAGTCCAAGCTGGGCACGTCCCAAAGTCTGCCAGGCATCCCAGGAACGTGGGTTTCTCTGGACAGCCATTTCTGCTGCATGAACTGCTGGGAACATTTCATGTAAAGACATCAGGACCTATAACAGAAATAGAAAAATAAGAGAAAGAAAAATAAGCAAAATTAAAAAAAATATTTCTGTTTTCTGGGATGACCCAGGCAACAACCATTGTTTCAACAATTAAGGACCAGCTCATCTTATCTAGCTTTTTTTAGTTTAGTTATCTGATCTCAGATAGTCACCCAGACTCATTTCAATCCTCATGGAGAGAAACAGGCATGCGAAAGATGATTCATCTGAACTATTTAAGCAATTCCATTAGAAGCAAGATTTATTGCTTCTAGTGGTGTTTCCCCCTTGTCTACAAACCCTGTGCTCTGTAAAAAGGACAAGAGAATACAATGAAGAACAAACACATGGAAAATTAAACATAGTAAATGTGCAACTACTCTTGAAAAACTCCTGGGTTGCATTTTTTCTTTTTAATAGAAGACTGGAACCTACAAAAGACAGTTGCAGTGCACATGATATAATTACAGAAACAATTCCTGTAATTCAGGCATGGAAACAGACCTTAACAATGACTGTTTTATTTAGAAAGTAAGCATTCTGCAAGAGCAAAGCCTAACTTAGACATGAAGTCACCTACTTTTAAACAAGAAAAAAGTGGTTTCTAAAAGTGAAAATCTCTGTTATTTAGCAGTTACCATAGTATTTTTCTTCTTGCATTGAATCTCCATAACTAAGCCTATAAATCACAGTTAGCAACATGTAATGTGGCTCAAAGCTTGCCTTACGTTTCCAAGACCACCATGAGATTGGCACATTACCTGAAAACCTGCATCACTCTGAGATCATGATTTCAGACACCCATATGCTATGGTGATAGATACCAGTGTAAGAAACAAATGACAACTGCATTCCTGCAGTATGATGAGAATGTCAACCACAAGAGTAAGACTCATGTGTGGGCAACCACTTTCATCCCATCTGACCCACAAGTATGATGAAAAATTTTAGAACATATTAGGACTACTGCTGAAGTGCAAAAAGCATTTTTTTAATCTTACTGTTCTATGATATATTAAATAGATAAATATGAGTGTAGAGTAGAGAAGGATTCAAATGTGATGATCTTGAGTATTTACGGTAATTAATGTAAAGTATTTGCACAGCACAGGAGTGATTCTCCACCTGTCAGCTATGTTTTACATGAGTGTCTTAATGTGTTTATTCCCGTAAGAGAAAACGCAGAGTATACACTCACCAGAACATTTTTATGCATCCCAAGTATTCAATACTTCCTAGCAGTACCTTCTACTGCAAACTAATTCCAAAACATCTACATAAATGCTTAGGGAATCTTTTGTAGTTTCTAATGAATTTTAATGTTTTGTTGACTGAATTATGACCTTGCTAATAAAAGACAATTATTCTGCTTTCATCTGTTTATGACTGTTGTGTGTACATGGACAGCTGCTTTAAAAACGCTCTTCCAGATCATGGTGGTAATTATTGTGCTCCTAGTACCTTTGGCATCAGTTTCTCAAAGTCCATTCAAACAAGTATGCATTTGAATGTATATGGATTTTGTCCAGCATAGGTGATTTTTTCAGTTATTAATAAAATGACTCAGCCATTCTCGTCAGTCATTGCAAAAGAGTAAATTTATTAATGCACACTGTTTTCTTATGCTTTTCTACAGGTGAAGAGATCATCAAAATGAACATACAATAGCAGACCTGAATGTGTGCAGCAGACCTGAAAGTGTGCAGCCTTGTTCTGGGTTACTCTACCTGTACATTATTATCATCTTAATAAAACACCTCCGCAGGCTGCTTGGAAACTGAGCCAGCAAACCAGCTATTCTACATCTGGAAAATTATACTGAAAAAGGAATAAAAACCACAGCTTTCATAACGTCTTCCTTTGCACAGATTTGACAAGTGGTGACCAGTCCTTTTAATGGGGTAGGCCACATGGCCAAGACAAAGCCAGGGAGAAACGATACATGCTGTACCCTTTGTCATACAACTGGCCTGTCACGTGCTCAACATGCAGCCACATCAAGCAGCAGATCTACGTGTGTGCGTGTATGCATATTGTGTCCATCTATATATAGTGATGTGTGTATATATAGTGATAACTCTCTATTAGAAAACTTTCTTAAAACTAATCCAGAAATTAGGAAAAAAATGTCACGAAGTAAAAGAAACATTTCAAGACTCTCATTTCACATATACAGGTATGTATATATATACACATATACCACTGACTAGAAGGAAATGTCTTATAAAGATGCTAAGTGGATTTTCAGGACTTCCTTTATTCCAACAGATTTACCATTACAACAAACAATATCCATGTCACGCAATAACTTAGTTCCACAGATCTAGCTTTAAAAAAATTCATACATGAGACATCAGAAGACTCAGAACTCAGTGGCAAAAAGCCAATTAAACATAGCAACTGTCATCAGAAGACTGACCAAGTAGTAACAATACAGGCAACAAACGGATCCATCCCATTCTACCCACAGCATTTTGGAAGTTCTATAATTCTGAGTAAGTTCTGGTTTTAAATGACCTCACTGGATTGAGGCTGAATCACTATACATAGATACATTCCAAGTCCAGTGAAACTGACCCAATTTCCTTTTTCCACGCAGAAATCCATTTCAAAATATGGATGAATAAAATTCATCCTAGCCATAAGCAGCTTATATTTACTCATGCTGTAAAGCAATTACCATTACACCACACAGAAATGAGTTTTTGCAATTTAGATTCTGGAATTTACATTAATGTTCTGATGGTAAACTTGTCTCAGTACACATCCCACTTTAAGGAGAAAAAAAAATGAAAAATAATCAGCAATTATTAGCTGATTTGTCATAGACTAAGCTTGCAATTTTAAGTCTGGTCATGCCTTAGAGACATTGTAATTTCTTAAGTGGGAAGAGGGTTGAGTGGAAGTTGATATAATTTCTTTAAGAGTTCAAGATTAAGAATACCTTTAGAAAAGGGGAAAAGGAATGATTCGAATATGAGTATGATGGGTTTCATCTATAAAAACAAAGAGGAGATATACATCTGAAATCCTCATTCTGTTCAATTAATGCACTGCACAAAACTAGATCCTCATATCACTGATGGCAAAACATCTAAAAAGCTTATAAAATGGAACTAAACCTGAGTGTTTTCATTTGATTTTATTTGTTTCTATAAATACCTATAAAGTACTGTATTGTGTACTTAAAAAGCCCTGTCATGGTTGCATAGTGTGTTTGACTACGCTATCTGAGATCTGAGATGGAATTATCACTAGATAAGCAACGCAAACCAGGTTAATTCTCAGGAGTGGTACAGAATATCAGAATGTCTGCTTCCCAAGAGCGTTTGTTGTAAACATCACTAGGTTTTAAGTCCTTTGATATCTCTCTTTGCCCAATAAAGAATCCCACATGGCCCAGTCCCTAAACACACAGACACAAATTCAAAGAATTTGTCAAAGTCTGTTCCTCCATCTTTGTAATTCAAAGACGTAATAAAATAATTCACTTAATATCTAAGAAATTCAGCCCACAATTAGTTTCACACAGTCTTAGTGACTGTAGTAATATAGGCAGGCTTTTTACATACACTCACAATACTACTTATCTAACAATTAGAATCAACACTAGGCCATTGTTGTTGGGTCTTTTTTAAAGATTTTTGTTTTTCAACAAAAAGATAAAAATGAACTTGTATAAACATTTATGTGTCACTTTGTGCAATGGGAGAGCAGCTTAGACTGGTAATGGAATATTAATTATATATACCAGATAGATCTTGCATGCAAAGAAAAGTGCACCCCTAACTTCTCCACACGCCATAAAAATCTGTTTTTAAATGGGTCAAAGAGCAGATGAGAGAAATGGAAAAAAATCTCATCAACTTCTATGGGTTTTTGAAGCAGTTGAGCAACTGCACAAGTCCCATGTGATTTTCTGGAAACACAGTTATTGTGAGCGTCTGACAACTAGGAACTTCAAACGCTATTTCCGCTCTTCAGAAATACTGAAAAACATTTGTTTTACATCTGTTAAAATACAGATCTTTAAGGACTTACCATAAACATTTACAGATTCCTATTGTGCCATTAGCATATTTATCTGAGCTGCATATTAAACAACACAGTATTGAAAATGTGAAATTTGTTGCCGAGAAAGGAAATACTAATGAACTGGGAAGCTGCTATATAACCCAACACAGGATTATCTTAATAAATGTAACAGAATTTAAGACAGGTACTTAAGCCTGTGCTGATTCTCAAAAGTAATTACTTCATGAATAGACTTTTCCCTACTGAAAGAAAATTAGTATAGACTATAAAGAACCTTTGCATATTGTACAAAGTCATTCTTAACTTGAATCTCCTCCTCTAGTATGTGACCCACATACCAAGACAGGCAGATTTTTATAGACCCAGTGCTGGTCAAGCCCTTGCTGAAGTTAGTGTACAGCTCTTCCAAAACATTTTCATTGAGCTACACACTAACAGCTGCAGTATTTGAGCTGGTGTGCTGGATTGGAATAACATAGTCAGCTCCTAAAACAGTATCATTTAAATATTAACCGCAACATTTTTTGAATGAATTACATATTCCTATCTTGGCAAAAGTGGATTTTTACAGCACACATTAGTGCCTTTAGAAGAAGAAAGGTATCAAATTACACATTATACTAAACAGCTTCCAGTAAGCATAAGTCATACTGCAAAAAACATCTGTAATATTATCCGAAAGTACGAAAGAGAGGTTACCAATTGAAACATTAGATGTTTGATTAAAAAGATTCACAAAAGAGTTTTATAAAAGTATACTGTGTAGGTGAGTTTTTCTCCTGTTCTCATTCACAGTGTAACAGAAGTGTTATGCAAAATATGAAAGTGAAACCAAACAGAAACAGTGAACTGCCTAGCCCTGATCTCCTCTTCAGGAAAGAAAGCAAAGCTATGGTGGAAGCAGAGGCCTGGGTTCCTTTATTCTTTCAGCTGTCATTACTCTCTAATGGTAGACAGGGAAAGATAAATTACAAGATGAATCAGAGTCATATAGCTGGTTTCTCATCTCCTCCTGGTGAGCAGGAAAGCTGTGTGCCTCTAACTCACCTTTGCCATTCTGCTGAAATACAGGGACTGTGGTGCTGAATAAGCAACAACCCCTCAATATTAGGTGTTGTTTCTGGAGCACAAAATGAAGCATGTTGTAGCAAGCACCCATTTGGGTAAGTCATTGCATCATAGTTCAGATCCTGGTAAGTTAACGTATTTCCCTCCTCTCCTGCTATTTCCACTGTGAAAATATTTAATTTTAATAGAATTTCAATTAAATGGAGTACTTTTGAAGACCTAGCTTAATTCTTGCAGATACATAAGATCCTAATAAAGAATGGTTAGAAGGGAGCTGTTCACTAATTTGTCCCACAGAGCACTGTCCTGAAATTTTCAATAGCTTTCTCTTGACTTTAGGTTAAAAAAAGTTTAATTGCAAAATAAATGCTACTTCAAAAACACCCAGTGTTAAGGACTTAACGAGTCACTATCATCACTATCTTAGCACATTAACCATATCTTTCCAACACAGAAGACATGATAGTAAATCTGTATAATACTTCATATGAAATCAGACTGGAACATACCATTTTCCATACGGTATCCCAGTTTAATGCTGATAGTATTCAGCCAACTCTTTAGAAATTGCAGGCAGATTTTTAATAGTCAAACTGGCTAATCTATCACATTAAGGCTCTTTTTGATTCTTCCAATACAATTTTTAAATATTTCCCTTTTTTCCCCACACTGTAACATCCTAATTCATGACCCAATGAAGATGTTTATTGTGATTGCCTGAAGTAACAGCATTTCTGAATTCCTGTTAAAAGGTACTTGGTTGCTGGGAAAAATTAAATACGTAAATTGTGCTGTAGTTCTTACAAGTAAACAATGTTGCCTAATACCTGTTCACAAACACAATGTTTTCTTTCCTAATTTCTGAACTGATAATAAATTGTCATGCTTTACCTGTGATTTCATCTCATAAAGTGTCGCATCCTCTGGAGTTAATTGAAGTGCTTCATCCCACTTGAGAATAGCCTCTCGGTACCTGCAGTTAAAATAATGTTACAGTGTCACTATAAAGACACCGGATATTTCTGTTTATATCCTTACATTGTCCTAAATAAAGTGCCATGGCATATGATTAGTATTAATTATTTTTCTATTTCCCCAAAAGACATACTGAACAGTTTTCAGGAACTAGCTATTTGTTGTTTTGACTAAGCAGATGCTAAGTACTACTATACAACCATCCTCAAGTGAACTTACACATCAACATAGGAAACCTGTGGCAAAGCTTAATGACTTAAAATTAGAAATCTCAAACTGATTTCAACTCCCCTCATAAAAATCATCCATAGCCAGGCATAAAGAAATATATTCTGAATGCAACATGCCTTGATACAGTCACAATTTAAAACTTCCTTTCTGCACTGTAAGGTACTGCAAGAATCTAAAGACATCTCAGTAACTTTGGTATATATATAGAAGAAGAAAGTTGAAAGTAAGCAGCTATACTGAAATCATTCAGCTTTGGGAAAGCATACATTAGTTTCATATGTTGAGCTTTCCTAGAAAACAGAACAAAACAGAAGAGCTGAGCAAAATCAATAAAAAGTAGCTCTTTCTCTTGAGCAATGAGGTAAACCTTGGACAAATGCATACTGTGGTTTTGAAAAATTGAAAAATTTTAACAGAATAGTGAGATGCAGTTACAGGGGTGCAGTATTTCAGCCCTAAAGTTGGCATCGCATCAACATTAATGACTCTTTGGGGTACCATGTGCTCTCTGAATCGGTTTCAAAATCCACACTTGTTACATGGAATTGTGTAGGAACTCCTGTATGTATACTAATTACACTGCAAAGGTATGAAAAGTTACTCTTGGTAGATACACAGTCTGTAATTTTAATATAGTATAGATAGAACTACAGGAATTTTCACATGCACTTCATATGGAAACACCTTCTTCTACTCCCCATTCTTCCTTCACATTCCTTTCCCCATTTTTCAACCTTCTGTGTTGTATTACACCTCCAGGTTTACCAGAGCAGTCACATGAAGACTTTGTAAAGTTCTGAACCAACCAGGAATAGAAAAACAAGACTGGAAAAGCAATGCAACTGAAGCCAAATTCTTCTTATGATTCGGGTTTTATTAGTCTGCAAATTACTCTGCTAAGTATGATGTTTGAGTCCCAGGCAAAGAATATTTCAATAAATTTTCACATTTCCTCAAGGTTCAGCCACCAGCTGTGCATTTTGTCATCTCAGCTCGTTCCCCATGGGCAGGTGTTCACCCTAAAGAAAACATCATGACATTTTCTACATATGCCAGTAGAAGATTTAAGCTGTTATTTAGTTGGCAGGGACTACCTTTTAAGTAGATTATAATTTTGTTCAAGACCTACCACAGACCTTGCACAATAAAGCCTACATGAGTAAGGGAAGTCCTCAGCTCAGTTAAGTGGTGTCCTGGCCATGAAGAAAGGTGTAAGTGTAGCAAAATAAAAATTAGTAAAAAACGATTTTGGAAAACAGCAAATACAGTAATAACATCAGCAACCAGACAGGAAGGAACAGGATTAGCATCCTGCAAGTAGAAAGGTATCACGACAAAAAGTTGCATTTCAGGAACCATAATTTATGAAAAGAACATCATTGCTCAAAATGACAATCTGAATAGAATAAAAATCAGAACAGGATAAAAATGGGATAGCAAGAACGTGGTACCTCTGAAGGATGCGCCAAATATAAGCTAACGCCCCTCCAGACCCTCTTAGTTGTGCTGCCTGTTTGTCAACAGTATGACAACAGAATAAAGATGGACAAGGGAAAAGAAGTTGTCCATTAACAAAACCACTGCTATGTGTGTTCTGTGTGTGAACAGTAAGTTACTTAAGTCTGCCTGTGAGCCTCAGAAAACGTGATCCCAGAGAAGGGACAACAGAATGCCAGCATCACTTCCCAGACTGAGAACACAAGGGCAGAAGGCTGTGAAGGAAATGTTTTCTGCAGGTACGTGCTGAACTGCCTGCTAAAAGGACTGAACTGCTGGCTACCAGTCTGCAGCGTGGAGATACCCACATGGCTGTGAAATAGTCATCTTTTCAGCCTGTGCATTGCCGTGAGAGGAAAGTCTGATAAAATGTGACTGTTCCATACACAGAAAAAAAGATGCTTCCATTGCTGCTCCAGGAGAAATTAAGGTACTCACTGAAACTGAGTCATATTGCTTGCTCTAGTCATATAAATTTAGAAAAAAATCATTTAAGTAAAGATAGTCTATTAATGAAAGAATTTTCTACCCCATTATTTTGAAGGAAAAGATTATGTAATGTATTAAATATCAAAGGATTGAAAAAGTTTCCTGGGGATGTAAGATACAGTTGTAAAGTCAAGGTTCCAGTAAATGTTTAAGAAAACGATAAACCTTGGCTGAAATAAGAACTGAGCTAACTCAGGAATAGTGTTGTAAAATAATTCAAAAAATACATCATTTTACTGTTTCTCAGTATATTTTTTTGAGCTAAACTGTACAGCACCTTTACCACTAAAAGAAGGGAGAACTAGTTTTGAAAAAGAAAACTTCAATATAAATATGACATCTGCTTTGGGTTTAATTAATACATATTTAATGGGCATTCAATTTGCTATTCCCATTTCTTTTCTTAGAAATTAAACAAGCTCACATACAGTTGCGTGACTAGCAGGTCACAAGCTTGTATGCATCAGCTGAGCTACAAAAACTGCCATGTCACAGCTGGAAAAATTGAAGTAATGAATTTTAGCTTAAGGCTGCTCCACCGAGGTCTGCCAGAACTTCTTCCCGTATGCCTGATCTGGAGAGAGCGCACACGTGTTCTGAACACACACTATGGCACAGCTGTGCACAGCATCACAGAATCACAGAATCTGCTGAGTTGGAAGCGACTCACAAGGATAATTGAGTCCAACTTCTGGCACTGCACAGGACCATGGCCAGGAGTCATATCATGTGACTGAGAGCATCATCCAAATGCTCCTTGAGCTCTGTCAGCCTTGGTGCTGTGACCACTTCCCTGGGGAGCCTCTTCAGTGCCCGACCATCTGCTGGGGGAAGAACCTCTTTCTAATATCCAACCTAAACCTCCCCTGACACAACTTCAGGCCATTCCCTCAGGTCCTGTCACTGGTCACCACAGAGATGAGATCAGTGCCTGCCTCTCCTCTTCCCCTCTCAAGGAAGCTGTAACTGCAGTGAGGTCTCCCCTCGGTGTCCTCTTCTCCAGGCTGAACACACCAAGTGCCCTCAGCTGCTCCTCACATGGCTTCCCCTCAAGGCCCTTCACCATCTTTGTTGCCCTGCTTTGGATAACTTTAAGAGCTTAGTATCTTTCTTACTTTGTGGAGCCCCAGACTGCACACAATATTCAAGGTGAGGCCACCCCAGTGCAGAGCAGAGTGGGACAATCCCCTCCCTCTCCCGGCTGGCATGCTTTGTCTGATTCCCCCCCCAGGACAGGGTTGGCCCTCCTGGCTACCCTCAGGGCACTGCTGAATCATATTCAACTTGCCATCCACCAGGACCTCCAGGTACCTTTCCAAGGCACTGCTTTCCAGCATCTCTTTCCCCAGTCTGCACATACATCCAGGGCTGCCCCATCCCAGGTGCAGAATCCACCACTTGCCCTTTCATTTGCTCAGTCCTCTGATTTGCTGAGGTCTCTCTGCAGGGTCTCCCTGACTTCAAGGGAGTCAACAGCTCCTCCCAGTTTTGTGTCATCTGCAAACTTGTTCAGTATCCCCTCCAGTCCTCCGTTCAAGTAATTTACGAAGATGTCGAAGAGCAAAGGGCCTAAGATGGAGCCCTGTGGAACCCTACTAGTGACAGGTCACCAGTCTGATGTCCTCTTATTCATTATAAACCTCTGTGCCCAACCCATGAGCCAGATGTTCACCCACTGCATGACGTGTATCCAGCTGCGTGCTGGACATTTTGTCCAGAAGTATCCTGAAAGACAGCATCAAAGTTTACATTACACAGGCTTCCCTTGAACAACTAGGTGGGTTACTTTGTCATAAAAGGAATTCAGATTTAACAAGCAAAAATATGCATTTGAATCTTAGGTCCCTTCAGAAAAAGGGATATGAAACCAAGCACCTGTAAAACAAAATTAACTCATCTCAAAAAACTTATCTGAAAAACAAGAATGAGACTTAAAAAACCACAGATATATCCATTGGTGATATATGATGGTATAAACCTTCTTCAGAAATCTCTTGATGTTTACTCAGGTGGAGATTAACCCCAAGAATGAGTTGCCCTGGGATTAATTAAACAATTGGCTGTGGGCCTGTACAGCAGCTTTGCAGATGAAAGGTCTGGGGGACAAAAAGGTGCATGTGAGCCAGCAAAGCGTCCTCAAGAGAGGTGACCTCCCTTAACTCTGCTGAGACCACAACTGGAGTGCTGGGTCCAGTTCTGGGCTGCCAGTGTGACAGGGACATGGACATACTGGAGTCCAGCAACAGGCCACAAAGATGATTTAGGACTTGGGAGCATCTGTCATATCAGGAGAGGCTAAGAGAAATAGGACTACACAATCTGGAGAAGGGAATGCTCAAGAAGAATTTTACCAAGGTGCAAAACTACCCATTTGGAAGTGGGGCAGGGAGTAAAGAAGATGGAACTAGACACTTGTCAGTCATGCTGAGTGACAGGACAAGAAGGAACAGGCACAAACTGAAGGACAGAAAATTCTGTTTAAACGTATCTCCATCACTGGAGATACCCAAAATGCAAGTCAACAATGTCCTGAGCAACGGCAGGTGACCTTGCTTTGAGCAGGAGCTGAAGTAGAAAACCCCCTAGTGTTCATTAGGATTATATGATACTAAGATATCAGCAATGTCAGTGATTCATGATTTAAGATATGATTTTCTCTTGGCTAAATGAAAATAAATTTTATGCAAAATATAATCTTACAATAAATAGACCCGTTAATTTTTAGATCTCTGTGATTATTATAAAAACTTATAATAGTAAAGAAGTCACAGAGTATCAGTAATGAACATATCCTGATTTTATACATTAAATTAGTATTTCCAGAAAAATTAAAACTCTCATCTGTATCTACTTTGTAATTAAGTACCTTAACAGTAGCATAAAGCATTTTTAAAGAAAAATTATCATATTTTGAAATACTGAATTACTATTTGAGTATACAGATACAGTATACTTAATTTTATCTACCCACAGTGATTTGAGTACAGTAGTATATCTCACTACCAAAAACAATTTTACAGCTATAATCAGAATTTAATTAGCATTTTCTCTTCTTTATTGCAAATCCATAAAAATGAATAAATTATTGACAAATGGATACAGCTGGAATGGCTTCAGCATACAAGACTTGATGGATCTTGACAATTTTTATTTAACAGCATATGAAATCCCACAGCTCCCCTAAAGTACTGAAACTGCTCTCTTCAGACATGCTACTGACCATCTGGGAGCTATAGAAACTTGGCACGTTCTTCTACAGCTTGCTAAACTTTTGAAACAAACATCTCATGCTTACACTTCACTTTTTCAGCACCACTTCTGGGAAAACAGGACCTCTCAAATTCTTAAACAAAAGAATTTTTAAAATTCCTATTTCCAAAGGAAAAAAAATTAATTTGAGGCTTCTGGGTAAAAACCCCAACACTCAAGTTAGACAGAGAACAATTTTTTAATCATATATACATAATGCTAAAAAGCATCACTGCAGCCCACGCAGGATTTAAGAGTCTTATAGATTTACTCTGCCAGGCTTACCACCAGGAATAGAGAGAGACAGGACATGAACAGAGTGACACTGAAAGTATCTGCAGATGTATTAAAAAAGAGCAGACAGTATCAAATTCAGACAAAATGAGACACCTCTGCAGGAAAAAGGCAGAGTACCGCAGTATAGTGTCAGGAAAAGGCACCAGGAAACGTAACTCCTGGGATTTCTTGGAGACTTGGGCAGATAAGCCTACAATGAGATGTTATAGAAGAACGAGGAACAACACGGTTAGACAGAGCTAAGAAAGGTAAATTTTGAAAAGAATATACCTAATTGTCGAACACATATCATAGAGGATGAACACAAACGACCTGCAGCCACCAGCAACATCAGCTAGAACAATTTTAACCTAATGTAGAGTCAAATTCAGACTTTGTTGGAAGTTAGAGAAAAAAAAAAACACCAGTCAGAAATTATATAGAGAAATAAAGAGAATTATACAGAGAAATTAAAATTAAAGCAGAAGTTGATTACAGGAATAAACTTCCCTTTGTAAGCTGGGAGATGATGCAGGGCTAGTCTGTGGGAAGAAAAAAATTCAAAGAACAGGTGAATGAGGAAACTAAAAAGAATAAAGGAGAGTGAACATAACATGGTTTTCTTCCGTTTAACAACTTCAGACTTCTCTAGGCCAACTAGGTTCTTAAAGTAAAATATTTCTACTGCTGTGGGTGGGAAGGGAGGTGTACAGCACTTTGTAAAAGGATCTAGAGAAGAACAGCACAGGAACAGTCAAAAGGAAATTGTTTGCTTAAACATACATAGAAAATTCTTGTCCGTAGTTAGTGCCATACAGCAGGTTTAACCTTACTGGTAAACGTCGTAAGATTTCCATATCTTACAATTGTGTTTCACGTGTTTAAAACGTTCTTTTGAAGACTCAGCAACCTTCCAATTTCTGGTCAGACAATTCTGATGCTCTTGAATCACCACTACTGCAGCTCGAAATCATAGCTATTTTGTGGTAAAGTGTCATAAGTCACTTCTGATTATGTATGGAGAAAACAATTGCTTTACTATCTCCTAAAACTTCCAATAAAATGCTTTAATTTAATAGGCTCATTTAGATGTGGCAACACTAACCTATACAGGCAGAGAGACACATGGCAATTCTTCAATAGCGCCTGATCATATATATGGTCTTATCCCACAGCAAAGGAGAGACAAGCTCACTGCAACTGCCCTTTGAGCACATAAACTATCCTGAATTGACAATGGAGCAAAACAGCATGCACACACCTAATGTACATAATTTCCAGGGCGTACACATTCAGAGTTATTATTCTTGCACATATTAGACCACTCAGAATCAGGTCATTGACACTTGGACACTAGTAGTGTATATAATGAAAATAAGTCTGGTTTGTACAGCTGAATCTGTACTTATGCAGCAAACACAAAGTTCTTTTACATGTAAATCAGCTAATACCACAAAATTAAATGGCTACACAAATATTACAAAGAGATTTATCTCTCTTAATAACTTCCAGAACAGATGGAAAATACCATTTCATCATGTGCCAAAAGCAATTACTAACTACCATCACACTGAAATACAAGATCAAGTTTTTAATATAAATTCCACTCATCAGTTTCCTAATTTTTAGTCCATCTACACGTATAAATCTGGGTACTTTTTATCATTGCACCTATTAGGCAAATGCAGTTTTGAAGCTACTTTTGTCAAAGAAAATACAATACTAGAGAAAGATAAAGGCCTTCAAAAAAAACCCAAAAAAACCCAAAAGCAAAAGCCACAGAACCAGGATTCTGATACCATCTCTGACAGACATCCTCTCTCACATGGGAATAACACTCAATTGCCGCATATACAATATGAAAAAGTAAGTCTCAAAAAAATCACTCACTACTACGTCACAGCTATCTTTCTGAGACCCGGGAATGGAGTTTACTGAGGATATCGAGAATGAGCAATGCCAACATCTGACAGTCTGTCATAATATGCCTTTTACAAAAAACATTTTACACTGAATTGTGAACTGAGGGCTGTGCTGCCAATGCCTTTGACTTACTCTGTCCCGTTCCTTACAATCCAGTCAATCACTGATTCGTGGTCCACCCCACTCAGATACTGCACTTAACTATAAGGAGACAAGAAAATTTACAACACATCCAGTTGCTAATCCAATCTCTCGGAAGTAACTGAAAACCACTTTTGTTCCTGTGCTCTGTACACTGGGTCATCAGTGTGTGCAATTTCAGGGCTTTCTGCTCAAAAGCGACTTTGGAAAGCGCCTATGTATGTGCCAATGCTTGAGTTTATTTTTCAAATGTGACATCATTGCTTCAGGTCTGACTGAAGGGAATTATATAGCTGGTTACACGCAAGTTCAAAGCATGTGTTTTGCCTTTTAAAGAACTTTATAGTCAGGAAAAAACCAAGTAAGTTGCATATTACTGATTAAAACCTTAGTTAAACATACCAATCACATGCAAAATTCTAGAAATCAGATTTGTTTCAGCTTTGAAACAGCTTTGTTTCTGTCCTTGCTGCAGAATCTCACTGGATTTGGCATTGTTACTTCATATTTTTCTCTCAAAATATGGATTTGATATAAAATTTATATAATATAGAGGAATTTCCTTACCTGCAGTAACATTACATTATGATGACTGCCAGAAACTCTTAAGAAATACACTCCTAATCATTTGTAGTAGTATTGAGAATTCAGTAGTGCAGTTTTTTAAGTAAGTTTTTAAGTTTAAGTTTTTGAGTTCTCCCTAAAAGTTGTTAACCAGGGTGTTACTCAGCGTGGAAGAAAAGAATCACTAGAAATTTTGCTTCTTTGAATCAAGTGGTGGTTTTGCTGGTTGAGTTGTGTCATGAAAACCACATGACGCTACTGTCATTGACTGCATACCTGATTAATTACAGAGATATTAACAGGCAGACTGTAGTGAGAAATAGAATTTTAGCATGTAAAAATTAAAAACTACAGTATGGATGAATGTTTGACCTTAACAGAGAGACAAAAGAAACAAGCTATTGCTACCTGTATTCAACCAACACTAAGCTGTCAAGTAACTACAAAACAGAATATAGAGATGTGTAAAAATGTGTAAAATCTGCAAAATGTGTACAAATGCACAATTTCAGTCACGAGACAGCATGCAATATTTGAGAACCTCTTCACAGATAAGCAAACATTTTATCTGTATTTCTCCAATATCTATAGCTACAAGTTATATAACATACCTATTTTTCTTAAATACATAATACAACACTAATTTTTCTATTCAACAAGCAGAGCTAAAAACAGACTTGTTGATACAGAACAAATAACCCTGTCATACTAGAGTGCTTAAGAACCGAGATTGTCAAGACATTCCATAGGACTGAAAATATGCTCACACAAAAGAACCTTTAGTGTTTGTGTAACTGGTGTTTACTTGAGAACATTAAAAAGAATAAATACGAATTACATTCATATAATTAAAAAAATCCGGTTTCTAATGCTTCTATGTTCAACATTAATATCAGATTAGACCACAACTGGTAAAAGAGATGACACATAAGAATCCCTCCATAGGGTCTAGAAGCTGCTTTCCAACAATCTATAAACATGTGGGGTACGTTGTTCAATACTAGACTTGTAATTCAACATAATATTATTAAAACTGGGTATTCATTGTCATTTTACAAATGAAAGCTCTGTAGAAAGCCAGAATAAACACTGAAAAACAGGAGCAGCATGGAAATTTACAATAAGAAGAGGAATACAAGTTTTATTACACCTCAACATGCCATTTCATCATTTAAGCAGTAATTATTGTTTCAGTAAACGCAATTCACTATTTTAGTATCCTAAACAGAAACTGAAATTAATATAAGTATCAGATATTGCAATAGCTGTAATATTTTACGTATTCACAGAGAAGTAATGCATTTTTATTGCTGAAATTAAGTTTTAAATACAAAGCTTTAGTTCCTCAAAATAGTTTCTGAAAGAACAGGAAGGAAAATGTAGAAGAAAAATCGTTTGAAGCAGTATTTTCATCTTGAGAATTATTTGTTCAGACACTTTTTAGACACATAGTAACAGAGCTAGAATGGTGAGTATCATCTCTTTTGTTCTTAGCTGAGTAGGCATTTATTCTTTTTAACCTTCTAATTATTTGTCAACAGATGGCTGACAGCTCTGTCTCTCTTACCTCATGTTATGATCCTATTGGTTCTTAGGAATCAGACATAGAAATTAAGGCACCAAATCAACAGCTGTCAACAGTATCAAAAAAAATAAACCTGGAATTCAGATATCAGCATTCCTCTTTCTTTCTCAAAATCACTTATTGCCAAAATATGATGCCCAGGTGTAGAGTACTAACAAGGCAAAACACCTGGGGAGAGGTGATACAAAAAAGCAATAGTCTGCTCATGTTGTATTCTGATCAGTTCCATATCATCTAGTTGACAGGCTCTCGTTACCTGTATTAAATAATGACATTTTATTCTGTTTTCTTTCCCTCTGTTGCCTCTGGCCTCTTTACAATGTTTGCTGATGTCAATGTGACAGAATAATAATGACCAGTTATAGGCAAAGAGAGAAAGATATAAAGATAGAGGAAATTTACTAGTCTATGGTATTTTGATACTTAAAAGGCAATTTTATTTTATTTTTCAAGAAAGTTCCAATAAGTTAAGTAGGCAGGTACCCTATAAAGCTCTCACACAGCTAAAACTATTAGAAAGTACTGATGTCAAATGACTATAAAGTACTAATGCCAGCAAAAGCCATGATGTCTCCAGAGATAAGTGAAATACAGATGCGCAATAAAGAGAACAATCTATCTACAAGGACATAATATACATATGACTGTACAAAGACTGGATATCATCATTTAAGGAACAAAGAAAATGTATCATAGTTCTAAACATCAAGACAATAATGCAACTCATCCACATAAAAGTGGCAAGAAGAGTGGCAGTGCTCTCACTACCAGCACTGCAGCAACAACCAGTGCTGAGCTACAGCATCACTAAATGTTCTGTGAAGGGTCAGAAAAAACATGTTTGTGCTCCAATTACCATGACAGAGCTAGTTAGTCACTTACAGTGCTATTGTTTCTACTGATATGCAACCTTGCAGGAACCAATAGATTCACACTGACCGTTTTTGTTGGCAGTGTTATTTTGGACACATATAGCAACGCCCCTCAAAAGAGAGTAACAGCAAGAACTGTCTGAACTATTCATTTAATTTTTCTTCCCATATCACAGCATGGAATGGAAAACAAAATACTAAAGATTCGACAGAAGATTAAAACATAAGATGTTTTTAGCTACATTGACTACCAGATAGGAATACTTCAGTCATTTATCCACAGTATCCCATGCATCTGAATCCTAACTTCTACAATTAATTCTTCCTCTTACTCTTATTTTATGACTCAAATCCTATGCTATACCTAGCAGGAAACAACAACTTGTAAATAACCAAAGCCATGCAGCATGTGCATCAGCCCTTGCTGTAGACAACAATTCTCTACAAAATTGCTACATCGTTAACTCACATGTTAATACATGAACAGGACAAAAACCCAATAAAGACAAGCAAGAGGCACAATAAATTAAGTTCACATAAATGTGATGACCCTAGAATACAAATTTAATACTATCTAAATACTAAAATATATTATGTTATATATAATATAAATTTGATTACTGTACAGGATCCTCCCAAGCAATTATTCTTGCGGTAGTGCATTATGTTATGAAGTCAACTCTTTAACAATCACTCCTACCATGGCTAGGCTTTGCGAATGAAGATTTGGGAAAGGCTCTACCCACACTTGCTGCAACCACTCCTATAATCACTCTTATAACACCAAATATTTCCACAATGTAATACAAGAACCTTACCACTCTCAATTTTCGCCACTCACTATCTGAACTAAACCTTCAAAAGGCCTGTCTGAACAAGCTGTTGCTCCTAGAGGGTCTTTATTCTGAGTCTTTACTACCAAGCAGCCTTTTCAGTTTAGGGATTCTTTCAAAATATGCCACTAGATGGGGAGGACACAATTTAGGGAACTACCAAAAAAGCTGACATATATATATAGAAACCAAGACCGTGGTAACAAAACACACTACCATATCCTACTTCCTTAGAAAACTCCTGAACCAAATGCTGATGGTAATTGTAATCCTTTAAATTCAGTACATTTTAATTTTAGAAGATACGGATAGCAGATACACATCATGTTCAATAAGGATTAGGCAAGGGATACAGAATTACTGTTTCAAAATTAAATTCCATGAACCACAAAGACAGTTAAAACAAAGACAGCAGAGGGGAATATTATCTTTGTCAGCGACAATAACTAGGCTTTAAGAACAACTGGACAAAAGATATTGAATTAGGTAATCACTTAATTTTCTCCCTGCAGCTTCCCCTATGAAGGGAAATAATATTATGAAAAAATAATTTCTAAATTCAAAGGTTTTATTATTCAAGTAAAAGCAACTAGATGTATTTAACAGTAGATCTGGAAAATAAACAAAACCACAACACTGTAACATTAAAAAAAATTATATTTGATCATATTTTACAGTATCTATGTTGCAATGCATAACACCATTACTATAGGAAATCCTATGAAGGATGCGGAAAAGGCCCCGGGTAGTATTTCTCTGTAAAAACAGCTTATATTGTTAATATAAATTACTAGGTTTTGCTAAGTGGTATTATACCAGGTATATCAATAATAGAACTGCCTACATTTAAAAGCTGCACTACTAGATTGTCTAACTTAAGTTATAGGTAAAATCTCTTAGCACAAGTCAGAAACATGTCCTTTAATCTACCAGACAGATTTCTGCATTCAGGTATTTACATGAACCTCTAGCTGTCACCTACCAGTACAGACTTGCTAGCAGAGATTGGGTTTTGCAGGATGAAAATAGCGTTGGTTATACTGTCACCATGCCTGCTATTTTAAAAGACAATCTTTGTCTCAGGAAGTTTATCCTAGTAATATGTAGCAAAACAAAAGGAATTAAGACCGTTTCAGAAATCAATCCAACTGTGAGACAAACTCACAGTGAAACACTTCACCTCAACACGACACTTTGAGGAAAATGCACCAGCTGTATTCTGATATATAAACCCACTGTCCCTCATATGCAGGAAAAGGTTGTACATGTTAATGCGGGAAAATATCTCAGACTGGTGCACATCAGACTCAAAGAATCTCAGAAGAATTAAGAAAAAAAGGCAAAATTAATTACTCTACTTGTGTATAATTTACAAGGCTAGAAATATGCCATCACATATTTTAATTTTTCAAGCACAGGTGAAAATAATAAGTGAAAAAAACTGAAGTACAAGGGGAGATTTTAAGCAAACAGACACATTTTGAAAGACTTCCTTGTAAAAAACACTATATAGCAGATGTCCACTGAATAAAACAGCTTTTCAGTTATAAAATTCTGTAATTTATATTTCATGCATAGAAGGAACAGACCTTCCAAACTTAAATCCAAGGACAAGTAACACAAATTATCTTTCATCCCCAAACAAGTACTGGCACTTAGGCTCAATTCCTCTCACTTAAGTTTAGGTCCCACACCTGAAGTGTTTACAGGAGGACTTCAGACACCCTCACAGGCTGTCTATGCACTAGGACTCTCATGGATCCAGGCAACATTCCCAGACACTGGCACCTGAGCACCATTACTCCCAGTTGCAGGGTGGTCCTTGGTACAGCTGTGGCCAACTCCCTCCCAGTCTGTCCATGGCCACCCAGCTCAGGAAGGCAAAAGCACCACAAAATGGTCCTGGTATATGTACAAAGTACCCACAGGGTTAACAGTAAGCAACAGGAATCTCCAAATTGCAATTTAAGGTCTTAAGTGGGATGAATTATGTCAATACATCTTTCTCCTTTCATTGTCAAAAGACCTTGAATGAACAATGACTCATCTCTTGGCTGACTACAGTAACTGTCTAAAGTTACACAGGATGATATATAGGCATCAATTAAATTATGCTTTCTCTTAAGGAAAATATAAATATATGTGTGTATATATATAAAAATGATTCCACAGTCTACAGCTGTTCTATGAATACTCCTTCTATTTACTACTTACAGAAATACGCACATGTTCAAATACAGACGGATTGTATGATGGCATATTTCAACATCCTCAAGGAACAAAAACTCTAACAAAAAGATACTCTCAAAATTTTTCGAACTCTGTATACAGTTTAAATAATCTACAATTCTTGTACACACTCTCAGAAAAATCTGCACTAAATTAGTAACAATTTCATAACTGAATTCCTGCTTTGCCAAATAATAACCAGCTGTGGGAAAATAATGTTTCTCAGAACAGAAAGAAAAAAGCTAATTTAAAGATAAATTACAACCTAAACAAAAGGAAGTACTTTAACAGTTGGCAAAGAACTTCCTCCTCAGTGAGAGGAGATGCACCACCAGGAAGCAACAAACCTATCAGTAAGTGACAAAAACCAATAGAGCCATCAATAAAAATTTAGTTAGACAAAAATTAATGTATCATTCCACAGAGCAGTTAACAGGAGAGTGTTAAATACTGCAAACCACTCTCTGCACCTTTTTTTAATTCTGTAGAAAGGTTATGAGGCCTGAAAAACAATCTGTATGTTCTGACTAATAAGAGAGAAGCTGTAACATGCTTTTTCCAAAAAACAGAAGTACAAAGTCTATACTTGTTCAGCCTTTTCTCTTACAGCTCATGTGTTCTGCACTCAGATTTCCAGACTACCCACCCTTAGCCTCTTCAGTGAGCTATCATGTGTAAGGCATTCTCAAGAAATCATAACAGAAAAGAATTTTTCTACAGACACAAACTAGTAATGCTAAACAATTAAAAACATTAAAAAGTGATCAGATATTTTGACTAGAAGTCATGACAATTTTAATCAATCCCCTACTCACACTGTACAACTTTACCAACAGTGTGAAATCTACTTATTCTCTGCAATTTTGCATGACTGACCCTAGAAAACACTCAATGTAATCAAAGATAATCATTATTGATACTAAAAAGTTTAATTTTGTTTGCAGAATTCTGGTATTGGCAATTCACTCTGAAGGAGGTAAGCATTATATATATATATCTGCTAATTATAACTGGCATGCAAATTACATCCAGACTGATACCAGTTATTTTGAGCCTACAAGGAACAGTAGGTGTGAGTATTTAGCACATTCTCCTAGCTTCATCATGAGCATTTTCCAATGATTTCACCTACGCTTAATCATAAAAGGCAAAACTGTGCAGGGCTTTCAGATTACTCTTATGGAAGAGTCAACATTCCCATTACACTATAGGAGCAACCCAACAGAACTTCAGACTTTATTCTAGGAGCTGGAAATTAGAGTTTGGAGACTCCTAGATTATCTACTGAATCAATCCTTTTAATTTTCTAACTTTTCAAAATACATCTTTGCTTTAAATGAGGTCACCAGACAGAAACAGTAAGAAGGAAGAGCAGACTGCCCAGGGTTTTTTTAATTTCTTTGTGTCTGTAGTTTTAATGGGATATACTTGCAGAATGTCCGAGATTGGAACGAACCTCTAGAAATCACCTAGTCCCATCACCCTGCTCAAAACAGGGCCACCTAAAGGAGGTTGCTCAGGTTCTGTCCCAGTGGGTTCTGAGAATCAACAAGAACAGAAAATTCACACCATTCCCTGATCAATCTGTCATCTATCAGGTTGGCCAAGCATAATTGCACCTTTGCTAATCAATGCCAGCTACTCCCAATAACCTGCTTGTACTTCCCCTGTTTCAAAATGGTTTCCAGAATTATTTGTTCCCACAGGTAGACTTAAGGCTAATGGGCCTAAAAGTTCCTGAGTCCTCCTTCTTACCTTTCAGGAAAGTAAGGAGTGATATTGCTTTCTAGCAGCTCCCAGGAGCCACACTCAGCTGTCACAACCTTTCAAAAGCTGTTGAAGTCTTTGTGATGACATCAACCAGCTCCTTCAGCACTTCAGGATGCACCCTATCAGGTCCCATGGACTTCTATACATCAGTTTTATCTAAACATGGTCTGATGGGCCTGGGGTTCCTGAAGACAAGTCTGATCAGTAAAGACACACACAAAGAAGACAGCAAGTAGCTCTGCCTGCTCTGCATCCTTCGTCGCTGTATTCCCTACCCTGTTCAGCAGAGGATCAACACTTTCTGTTTTCCTTTTGCTGCTGATACACCTATAGAAGTTCCTTTTCTTTTGCTCTTCACATACCTACCCAGATTCAACTCCAGGTGGTCTTTGGCTTTCCTAACCTCATCCTTGCATATTCAGACCGAGGTCTCTGTGGTCTTCCTGGGTCACACACTGTGCTCCCACCTCTTGTACATTTCCATTTTATGTTTGGATTTTTTCAGGAGCTTCCGTCAGGAGCATCCACTTTTATTCACCTTTTCTTGATTTCTTCTTCATCAGGATAACCAATTGTTCAGTTCAAAGGAGCGAATTTGAAACAAATTCCACCAGATCTCCTGGATCCTTCTTCTCTCTATCATATTCCACTTTTCTTAGGCTACTCCGTAACATAGTCTATTGAGCTGCTGAAATGCTTCTGTCAAAGGCAGCTGCTGATCTTCTCGGAAACCTCTTTATTAACACTAATATTTATATAAGTAACATCAATTTTATTCACTGAAAATAGAAAGGCAATTTCAACATCATATCTTTATTGATGACCTGGATAAGGGGATCAAGTCTACCATTACCAAATTTGAAGATGACACAAAGTTGGAAGGGAGTGTCGACCTGCTGGAGGGCAGGAGGGCTCTGCAGAAGGACCTGGACAGGCTGGATAGATGGGTCGATTCCAACAGCATGAGGTTCAACAAGGCCAAGTGCTGGGTCCTGCACTTTGGCCACAACAACCCCTGCAGCACCACAGGATGGGACAGTGGCTGGAGAGCAGCCAGGCAGAAAGGGACAGGGGGTTCCGGCTGACAGCAGCTGAACATGGGCCAGCGTGTGCCCAGGTGGGCAAGAAGGCCAAGGGCATCCTGGCCTGTATCAGGAACAGTGTGGCCAGCAGGACCAGGGAAGTGACTCCTTCCCTGTACTGGACACTGGTGAGGCTGCGCCTCAAGTCCTCTGTCCAGTTCTGGGCCCCTCAGTTTAGGAGGGATATTGAGGTGCTGGTGCATGTCCAAAGAAGGGCAACAAGGCTGATGAAGTGTCTGGAGCACAAGTCCTATGAGGAGTGTCTGAAGGAGCTGGGGGCGTTTCAGCCTGGAGGAAATGAGGCTCAAAGGAGACCTTACTGCTCTTACATCTCCCTGGAAGGAGGCTGTAGCCAGGTGGGGGTCGGTCTCTTCTCCCAGTCAACCAGCAGTAGGACAAGAGGGCACAGTTTTATGCTGTGCCAGGGGAGGTTTAAGTTGAACATTAGAAAGAAGTTCTTCACGGAAAAAGTGATTGGGCATTGGAATGGGCTGCCCAGGGAGGTGATGGAATCATCATCCCTGAAGGTGTTTAAGAAAAGACTGGATGTGGCACTGAGTACCATGTTCTAGTAGGCAAGGTGGTGTTTTGATCATAGGTTGGACTCAAAAATCTCGGAGATTCCCAACCTAGCTGATTCTATGATAATGATCTCTGTCCTTTGCCATACAGTTGCCTGAAAATTAATTATCAATATAATCTGGAAGCAATTTTATTACTTTATCACTTTCACAACTCATTAGTAATCAAGTACTTTTAATAATCTAAACCTAAAAGACACAAGTAAATTGAATAAATATGAGTCTTAAAAAAAGGTAATAGAAAGGCTTTACAACTTCATTTAAATAGGTGTTAATCCTCTGCTCCCTCTGCTAAACATAATTTTTCAGTAACATTTGACTTACCACCACACTAAACAAACTTTTTGAAGGTATATGCCTCATCATCTGACATCTTACAATATGCAGTGAGAAAAAGAAACTCAATTACAGTATATATAGCTAAAGAATCATAAACTACATGTTGGACTTAGGTTGGCAAAAGCGTCAGAGGAAAGAAAATTTCAGCTGCTAAAATGTTAAAAAGTAACCCTTCAGAAAAGTTGAATTTTTTTCACTAGATTAGAAAATTAAAATAACCATTTCAAAAAAATTAATCCCTCTAGAAAAACTGATCCTTTATCTGGTGCGTCCTCATTGCACTTTGATATGTCCTTATTTAATTTGCTGCTGCAAAAGCTAAAGGAACTAAAGAGTAAAACCTTCTTAATCAGTCTAATTTGTACAGCAAGTGACAAAGTAACACAAATATTTATTTTGATATAGGTGAACCTCTAATGTAAGAGTGTTCCAGTTGACAACATGACTTTCACAAATGAGATGGAGATTTCTTTTTTTAGTGCCATATGGAATAAACATCATCAGAACCAAGAGCAGTATTAACTTTTATTTAGTGAAACTGAAAGATTAAATGCAAATCAAGAATTTAAACCTGATAGAGCCTACTTCCAACAGAAATTCTGCACCTCTGAGGGCACACTGTGAAGAACTCTATCGCCACTTACTGGGCATCTGTGGAAGTTTGTGGTTTGAAAACAGCACAAGGGGATGATTGCAAAGCTGCCAGCACGGACAGGCAACCCAGTTATACTGAGGATACTAGTCTGACAGAAGTTTTTCTTCTTGCTATTACCTCTCACATATGTTTAAGGACAGTATACTTCACTGTTTAACCTCACCCAAACCCTTTCTTTTTCCCACAGTTGTGGGGTCACAGTCGAAGACTTAACTACCGTAACCAGTCAAAATACACTGTAATAGTAAATTGCTGTGTTCAAAATACTGAGACGGAGCACATGAACTTATGCTAGATTTAAAACAGTGTAGGGCTATCAACATAAAAAGGCTAATGTGAATTGTGGGGTTTGGGTTTTGGTTCTGCTTTTTTAGTTGTTGTGTTGTGGTTTTTTGTTGTAATTCCAGTGTATATGGATACATCTATACTGGTGTTTCAAGTTAGATAATCCACCAGCATTTTAAACTTCGTATAAGCAAAAAAGTATTCTCATCTTGAATATTTTCCATTCTTTCCACCAAAGGACAATATTCTGCTCACAGAAATCGCGGAATATCCTGAGTTTGAAGGGGTCCACAGGGATCACCAAAGTCCAGTTCCTGGTCCTCAGAACAGCCCCAAGAACTGCCTGTTCCCAAAAGACTGTTTGTTTTTGTACATATTTAATTACTCCTTCTCACACCTCAAAAAAGCATACAAATGTGACACTTCTTCCACATGTCTGCCTTTTCTTGCTGTTCTGACAATATCAGTCATTCACAAGCCATCTTCAAAACTGACTAGTTATCAAGTTTCTAGGTCAGGATCTCCCAAACCATGTTTTTCACGATAACAGATCCACTGTGATGATCAGTGTAGCGCAATACCTTTTTCTGGTAGTCTCCTAATCTCTCCTCCCATCCCGCAAAAACACTAAAATATGCATCAGAAACTGTTCTCTTCATCACCATTTTTCTTCTGTGTGCCCATCTGTCTCTGTTCCCACAGGTTCATGCATACACATTACAGGTACAAACACTCCTCAAGGAGCTCCACGAAAGCTGAAAACCCAAAGAAAGCCACCACCTCCCAAACAATTCGCCCATACTATTCCTGAGTTTGCTGGTGGGCAAACAAAGCAGGTTGTACAAACTCTGACGCCTAAGAAGCCCATTGATTGTTCCCTCCCCCAAAGAAGCACTGAGACTCATTTTAAAAGCACAAAACAATCAGATCTCACTCATGAACAGAAACAGGCTTACTATACACACAGAAACTAACAAAACCATGGTAACACCATCACTGCCTTCCTTTACCACAAAAATAAGCTAAACAGACTAACACCACATAAAGGTGGTAGTCACTATTTTAGCTAAGTACTAGTGGGCCTGGCTTATAAAATTCCTTTCACCATAATCATTTTTGCTATGCACATTACCTCAGAGTCTCTTATCTATAAGAAATGAAGTTGAATTTATTACTTTTCCTTCTTTCATTTATTTAGCCTCTTGCTTCTTCACAAGTCTGTTTTGTTTCAGGATCCCCTTCCACTCTGTGCTCCACAGGTAACATCAACAAAGAACCAACCTTTGCTATTCTCAAATGCTCACTCTTTGCCTTTCCTCTGAGTTTCCTCAGTGAAAGAGACACATACAATCCTTTAACTTAAAGGCTACACAATTCAGCTCAAATCTTTCCTTAACTGTTGCTACACTTTGATATTTCAGGAAACAAGCTACTTTAAGTATTTTATTGTGTGCATGAGTCTGCTCATGTTGTACAAATGTATATTCAAGAAATAGATCACGCAAACATGAACAATTACAGCAGCCACTTTCCACCAGAGAGAATAAATATTTCTTTCAGTCTGCTTCTGTAAGAATCAATTATTCCACCTGCTTAAGTAATAAAAGCTTCACACTGTAAGTTTAGCCTCCAACCTGATTTTTTTAAAGACAAAAATCTGTCTGAAAGTTACGTACCCCAACAGCACCATATTCATCATCATCGCCTGAAGTGTACAGAGTGTGAAGGAGTAACTGATGGAAATTACAATTTTGAGTAAGAACTTCTTTTAAGCCTCAGATATGAATGTTAACTTTTTCCTCATACCTGTTATAAGCCATTCAGCATTTCTCAGTAGTTCTTACAAGCGTTTCTGATGAAATACAATTCTAAATTCACAAGAAATGTTTATGGTGCCACATATGGACAGCTTAAGCTTTTGTATTGTATTTTAACTGACAGGTAATGGAGAACTCAATCTCTAAGACCAACCGAAGATACTAAAAGCACCAAAAATTACCTCTTGCTCAGTATCTTTCTGCCCTAAAGCACATCTACAACAGATTATTTGATGCCATTCAAGAGATTTACTGCACTTTATATAATGCACACAAAAAATCAAAAAAGAACACCAAAATCCATAGAGAAAAGATGTACAACATCCGAAGCAAAATACAAGGAAGGCACAGGTAGAACAGAAGGCAGAAATAAATATCAATCTCCGTGTTTAATATATATATTAAGTCCAGTATGTATTAAGTGATACCAGATTAGAATAAAAACGTTTTTCTACATCCTGAAAAGGACAGAATAGATCTATCTTTCTGCAGACCATGGTATGTTTTCTTTCCAGTTAAAAACAAAGATGCTAATTTACTCTTAATTTGTATATTCTGTGCTGTCACCTATTAACATTAATGTAATCCAATTGTGCAACTACTTTGTTATATTCATTGATTTATACAAGAGCAGCATGCTTAAAACTGATTTTGTTTAACCTGGTTTTAAGTTAAACGACTTTAAAAGGCTTCAGTGGTTTTTTCAGGAACTGCAGGCCTCAGGAACACAAAAGAATGGACAGAATTCAATCACTGACCTCCTGAACAGTGTCACTATTTGAGTGAACAGTAAAAAGAGGAAACTGCATCTAAATATTTGCAAACTGGCTTTTTCTCAAAGAGATTTTATATTTACTCATTACTTTTTTTAAAAAATCAGACCAGACTCCACACACAGTATGTTAATATTATCATACAGAAACTTGCCTGCTTTAAATTTTTAAGTTATTCTCTCCTTCGTATTGTCCAAGAACTTTTTTTTTTAAGGATGAAATTTCTTAACATGAGAAGTTACAGCACAGGAGCACACACTGACATTATAGTAATGTTTCTACCAGGAAAACAATGTCACCTCTTATCTGGGAAAATGAAGTTGCGATGCTCTTACAAGTATTTTACAGGATACAAATTTAGATGTCAAGCATTCTGAAGACTGTAAGGGGACTACTCTTGGAATTGTTTTTCCGCCTCCAGAGGAGATCTGACCAAGTTGTGTAAATAATATGTTACTTACAGACCACCTTTCCCTCTTCTAAAACTCCTCTACTGCAAGACACTCCCTGCTTGAAGCATAATAGGACAATGGAACCACCTTTGCAATATCCTTCCAAACCTGGCAAGCTCTCAAGGCTCAGCACTGCTACCAGCAGACATGCAGAGCAGCTCCCTGAACCTGACTTTCCAAAAGCAGATTAACAGCACATGAACCACTTTGCAGTATCTGCTTGGGCACTGTATAGGTTCAAAACAGGCTTACCCTCAATACGAGAAAAGACAGATTTTTTAACAGCAGCTAAAGCATTACGGTATGGCTTATCTCGACGCATCTTATCTACCCTTTCAACTTTCAGATCCAACCGGTTTCCTATCTTTCAACCTCCTTTTTGGTTTTTTTTGTGGTTTTGGTTTTGGTTTTTTTGTAATGAGAACACACAAAAGTAAGATAGAACACAAACTTCGTTTCACAGCTGACAACACCACCAAAGGCAACAATCTATTTAATACCACACAGTAAAGGCAGAATGAAAGAAATTAGCACTTTTTAAAATGTTGCAGATACTAGTAAATTACATACTGTTTAGGTATTATTAAGTAAAAAGCAAGACAACATCAGTACCTCCTGTTTTCAGCCAGATCAGCACCTTCATCCTTGAGCTCCTTACTCTTTTTCACACAGTCTTCCAAGAGAACTTCCTTTCTTCTCTTAGCTGCATGCACCCAGGTCGCATCATCATCGTCAGCCAGATCCTCCTCATCCGCAGCTTCTGCTTCAAACTGCTGAGAAGTAGCTTTTGAAACTTTCTCGCCAATCTTTCTCTTCCACCCGAAGGAAGCCATTTGGGGAACTGGAGGAAAACGCATTTTCAGTAGTTAGGTAACTTAGCACTTAAAAACACAGACTAAAAAACACACCTCACCGCCCTCGATCTCCGGAGCACAGACTGGACCGGCACTCCCGCCCAGGTGTTCATGAGGGAATCCCAGCCTGAAGGCCCCCCAGCGCTACCTGCAGATCCCAACCAGCGCTACCCCGCCCGGAAGCGCGGCGCCCTTTGACCCGGCGGCAGGAAGCGGAAAGGTGGGGGCAGCAGCCGGAAGCAAGGAGGAAGGCAAAGGGGAGGAAGGTCCGCAAATGGCAGCGACCATCGCCCCTGGCGGCGCCAGGGACAGCCGGGAGCTGTAGTTCGCCCGGGGGCGGCCCCGGCTCGGCGGGTCTCGGCCGGCGAAGGGCCGCTGCCCGGAGGCTCCCGGGGGCCGTCAGCGCGGCAGAGGAGCGGGTCCGGGTGTGCGGGTCCGGCTGGTGCCCGCTCCCGGCGGGATGCGCCGGGGATGCAGAGGATGGGCGCGGGGATGGCCGTGTCCCCCCGGACAGCCGCCACCACCCCAAGGGAAGAACGGCCACGAAACGTGACGAAGGCTGATACGGAGGGGTTTTAGCTCTAAACGGAGACAGGCTGCGGGGTTTAAAACTGCTCCCGAAGGAGCAAATACCAATGCAAAAGCCCCATCCACGATGCGTGGAAAGGGCAGAGAAGCCGAATCAGCCCAGGGGGCAAAAGGCAGCTTTTACTGAGTATCCAGTGTCCATCTCAGATTCCTCTGCTGCACCAAAAGCGTTTACAGGATCCAGGGAAAAATGGTCAGCTGGTGGGCCAGCCTCCCCAGCTGGGAATTCAGCAGTCATTTATGGTGTTGCCGCTCCTAAAATTGGAACTGCTGCCGTTTTTGAAACAAGTGTAACAGTTCTTGTCCACTTATAAAACATACACATTAGAAGACAGCACTCACACAGCTTCAAACAAGATGGTTCAGTATTTTATGTTTACTTAAGTTTTAAAAGTTTAAAAAGTTACACAGTTATAAACAAGCATTTTTTCCATTCAGCATTGTCAAAAGAAATTAACAGAGGAAGTAGGCACATCTTTGTTAAAGAACAGGACTCCATGTCTTACAATGGTAATCAACTGGTAAAATAAAATTTAGTTCAAAGTTTGTATTAAACACTCATATCAAGACAAACATGAAAGTTGATTTTTTTAATATTGCACAGCCAAGATGAATTTTTATCCATTACCTAGTGAGTTATACCACACATGGACAGTCAGGTTTATCCATGTTATTGAAAAAGTTACAATACGAAGGCAAGATAATTCATTGTACCCCAACTGGAGTAAGCTTGGAAATACAGAGTAACACACTTGACCAATTTGTGTATTTGCATAAGCTGCCTCCTTATCACCCCTCCAACTCTCTTGAAAGTTTCATTTCTCAGCCTATGGGCAGCTTCTAGTGCAATGCTAAAGAAAGGTCTGCAAGATCAGTACGAACATGTGAAGAAAGCAGTTTCAACAGCAAGATCTACAAAGCATAGGAAAAAAAAAAAATCACACAACAGGCAACTGGGTTCAACTAGGTTATTAGTGCCCCTTTCCACCCCTCCCAGTCCCTATAAAAATCTCAGTTCAATCAGAAAACCTTTGGCCATCAAAACTGATCTATCATACCAATAAAAATTTACTTTATTTAAAACTACACATCTTGTACATTTCTGTGAGAAACTTGCTTTAACCTCCAGACACCAAAACTAAGAAAAAAACATGGTTGTCTTAATGCACAAGAGAGCCAAAAATGTATATAAAAACTAAAAGCTATTTGCACTTTAACACCTTGCATTACATTGCAACATTGCAAGGAGCAGATAGCATTTATAAATAGTTTAACATATGTAAGTGATCCCAAACCCATTCCAGATAAGGAATTACTACAATTTAAAAACCTGTGCGT
>VWZG01011451.1:0-30684 GCA_013396735.1 Grallaria varia
AGCCAACCCAAACTTACACACCGATAATCAAAGGAAAAAAATTATTTGGAAAGCCTTCCACTCAGAAGTACATAAACAGTATTTAATAATAGTGAGTAACAAAAAGACAAATCCCAGGACTCTCTTTAAAGCCAAAATAGGCTGTAAATCCAAAACATAGGAAGAGGAAGAAAGCATGTACAATATTGTTTCCTAAAGCCATAAAAACTAGACCCATGAAATACACTGAGTGCAACAAAGCATTTGCTTGAATGAATTAAATTTGGATAATGCATATTGTACTTTCTGTTCAGTCTAGCTAGCTAGTGTTTTCTTGACTTTCTTTCCTGCTGTACTTGCTGTCTAGTCACAAAAGTGTTCCAAGTCACAGAAATTCTGTGAATTGCTGTCTTGCCTGTTCTTGGCTGTCTTTGTGTCTGTCCATGTCTACATTCAACTCTTGAGTTTCATCCAAGGAAATCTAGCTGGCAGCAGGCAGCCCAACTCAGCTCAAACACAGATGGTTGAGATAACACACCTTTTGTGTAGTAGTACTAGCAGCAACTCTACTGAGAGTCCACAGTGTTGGGAGGAGCATTGCATGTATTTCAGCAGTTAGAACAGGCAGGTATTTGATAAATAAGCTTTCATATATGTGGTTAGTCAGGAAAGTGGTTGTTGTGATTACTGATTATAATGACTGTAATTTATTCCAGGCTCTTAGAAGATTGATTTCTGTGGATTGATTGCAGATATGATAACCTTGCAAAATCAACAAAGCTAAATTTACAAAATCTCAGGTGGATTCTAACGACAAGGGCGTGTCTGACTCTTGGCCAGTCAGCATACCCATAATTGTACCAGCAATAGGCACAGAGATGTTGGAAACTATGCCCAGATGAAAGCTCACACTTCCATCTCCTGCCCCTCTCCATGCTGGGAGGAGACACTGTAGTTTCAAAGAAGTGATGGAGAGTGACATGGGACTTGGTTAGAAGAAGGTGAGGCAGCTTTTGCCACAGGCTACAAATACTGAGAGAGAAGGAGAAATTACGGCTAGTCAGTCTAGGGGCTGTGGAAAACCTGGTGCAGACCACAGTGAGCCAGTTATCTGACTGGTTTATGTTTTTGTTTTATAAAAAAATTAAGTCCTTTCTCAGTGAGCCCATTCACCTTCAACAGCCTGTAAATCTTGGTTTTGTAAGGAAAAGGCACAGTTGGAGTCAGAGGCTGCCATGCTACACCCTAGACATGATCATGATTAAACACATTCCTAGAAGACACTCACCTTGTCTGATCACAAGAGTGAGATAGTGTAAAATATTGTGCAGTCCAGAACTGAATCCAATACAGTTCTGCTGAGATTTTGATGCTGTTGTACTGGTTTTATGTCAATCTAAACTGAGAGGGTTTTTTATACCTGCATTTTCTATAGGGCACACAGTGCTTCAGTGCAGTTACTAAGAAGTAAATACAGAGACCTAAAAAAATAAATAGACTTTAAAAAAATCTCAGCACAAATTGCCAAGAGAGGTAGAAGTTTGTTTTCATCTGGCATTCTCAGAATAATGCTTTTTAATAAATTTTGCTCCCTGCTCAAAGCATCCAACATATTCCTAGATATATTGCTCTGACAGAAGTCTAGCTGTAAAAACAAAAGAAGCCCACAAGAAGCTAGACCCATCTCTAAGTATAAATTATGTGGATTAAGTGGACCTCTTTGGCATTGCTCTTGGTTTCCTTTTTTTCTGAATTATTGATGTCATTACTTGAATGTTACAATGAGAGACAAGGCGTAGACCTTAAATTAAAGTGTAATGCTTCTGAAACTACCTGTATTCTGAAATGCATGTGCTATTTCCTTAGAATGGATCTCTTGATACTGCCCATGGCCCCATCTATTCATAGAAAAGGTTACTGCAAGACAACACTTACTTTGGAAACACTCATTACTAATTAGGAAACTTTTCAGATATTTGCATAAAGCCATATGATCACCCAAACTCAAAGTGACTGAAACCCAATGTTTTTATAGATATTCCCTTAATTTTATTTTAATACCTTTTACTATGTTATTTTCTGATTTTACCAGAAGAAGATTTGCAAGTCAGTTGTGCAAGCACTGTCTGAATCTCAAACCTAACTATTGTTGCAAAATTTATCTGAATCAATAATTTTGCCTGCCTAAAGAAAAACGTCAGAATGGGAGGAGTTTCATTCAAATATTTGGATGAATGCACAAAATGTATAAGAGGAAAAAGAAAGAAGACAGATGTTCTAAAGTAGCTTATAAATAATTATGTGAAGGATGGTGGTTTTGTGACCTAGCAAATATTGCTAATATTTAGCATGTGTAAAGAGGTGTATGCTCTGACAGTGAGTTTTAGTTGCTTATTTCAAGATACCCCGTTTTCCTTTGAGCTGAAAAAACATGCATCAGATGACAAACAATTTGCAGTGATGCACAAGGGAGAGTCTTAAAAGTGGGTCTCTAGGCTTGCTGCTTGTATCTGTTGTAGTAGTTCTAGGAGCTGCATACTGTTTAATTTCTTTGAAATTGCTTCAAGCAGGTGACAATACTAATGTAACTCATTCTCACAGATATCTGTGGATACAGGAACCTTGAAAGAAGGAGGAGGAAGCACAGTCCGGAGACAGTGGAGAACACAAGAAATCATATCACCATTCACACACACCCCAAAAAAAAAAAAAAAAAAGGAAAGTTTGTGGACTTCAAATTTTNGTGGACTTCAAATTTTCAGGTGAAATGTTTAGGATCTGTTCATGGAGCAGTGTTGGCATTGAGTAGTATGGCACCTAGTAGGTCTTCCGTGGTAAATATGAAATCAATGAGGCAGTTCTGTCTTCATGAGGTCGGTGGGATTGACCAACCGTGAAAAGAGGAACTTTTGCTACCCCTTGACACCCACACACTTCCTTGTTAGCAGTGAACTTGTGTGTAAGAGACCGCTGTCTTCCCTTCCCCTTGCTGATAACAGCACTGAACTCTGAACTCTGCAAATGCCATGATGGGCTTTGCTCCCAGAATTTTCCTACCAAACCCCCTCTGTCTCACTGCTCCTTGGCAATGATTTTCTTTGCTGTGGATACATGTCCATTCTCAAAAACACAAGGAGGAAGAGGAAGGAGCCCACATCTGTTTTCCTGAAGGGGTGAATCTGTGGAAAGACTTAGAGATGACTGTGGTGTCTCTGAGGGGTGGAAAAGGGAGTTCTGAAATAAGAAAGGTGAAAATCAAACAAAAAGCCCTATCTGCTATTTTGGAGAAAACAGAAAATATACACAGTGCTGGGAGCAGTTCAGATTTTTCCATCCAGACTGTGTCCCTTGGCTTTCTGTCCTTCTTGTACACCCATGCAAAATGCTGGCTGCAGATGTGAAAGACTAGGACAAGGCTGATGGTCCTGGGGGGATGAAAAAGAAAAATAGCTCAACTTTTTAACTTTTTTTAGTCTTCTTTGGTTTATCTGAGCTAGCTGTGGGCTCTACAGGCAGGCTCCAAGCAAAGAAGGGGAAAAGGATCTAATGGGGTCTTCACAGCACTTGGTGTTGAGGGAGCAGCCCTGTGCTGTGGGGTGGTGCCACAACAAGGTGCCAGAAAGGCTCCGGAGGGACGCACGGTGGGAGCAGGGGGACACAGGTTGCACTGGGCTATGCACTGTATATTCAATGTTGCTTTTCTTCTGCAGGAGTTATTTGACTTGCTAGTATCGGATATGCCCTGTTTGCAAGTGGAAGTGTACATCTGGCTGGCTGAGTTTCTCTGCCCTGATGAGGCGGTGTTGTTCTGCAAGCAGGCACGATAAGGCATGTGAATCACACCATCCCAAATGTTTGGCATCCGTGTGAGTCATTGTTTTTCTACCATGTATTACAATTCCTTCCTGTTTTTCAGCATCTGGGTGTTTGTTGTCCTTGTGACCAGCCCACAGCACTCTGAAAACTGATCAAGGTTCAAATATCTGAGTAGGTTTGGTACAGTACTTTTTGTTTTGTAGGAAATCTGACACCTACAGTCTGTTTCAAAGGAGAATGAAACAAAAGAAACCTTTGAAACAAGCTGAAAGAACATTTCGAAAGCACCTCTGGTTGATGAGGGGTTTTATAAATTTTGGGGCCTTTTGATACTAAAATATTTTCTTCTGATATTAGCTGTTTCTAGATTTCTAAGTAAATATTGAAAATCGCTTGAACTGAAAAATCAGAGTTTCCTTTAAAATGTCGATAACAAGTTTTGACACTAACAAAACACAACACTTAAAAAATCCTAACAATATGGGTCCTGTTCTGAAGTGTGATTTTGACAGAAAAATCCCCATTATTTCTGTCAAAAGGATCAAGGAACATATTTTGGGGTTTTTTGTATATAAATGCATACAGGCAGAGACCTGGAAACACAAAAATTTGTCAGAAACAAAAGATGAAAATTCAGAAACATACTCACTCAAATTGAAAGTTATCAGAGTTTTATACATTTTGAAGCAAGTATTGAAATGCTTTTCTCATTTCCATTCCATTAAGCTTAAATCTAAAATGTTTGACACTTTGTCAATTAGGAAAATTTTTAAAAATGGATAATATTTAATTTCTTCATAAGACAAATATTGGAGAATTGCTGAACCATGAAGAGACTGCACTATGGATTTATAAGTCAGATCTAAATGTATGGAAAAGTGCAACAGTGTATGTTAGCTCAGGGTGAGAAGGTAGGCAACAGTCAAAATACGAACCAGTGACAAGATATTTGTGGGGTCATATGTAAGATCCTCCTGTAATGTCAGTGCCAAAACAGCTTAAGAAATGTATTGGAAAATATTAAGTTGAAATGAAGCGTTAGCCTTTTTTTTTTTTTTTTCTTTTTTTCTTTTTTTTCCCACTTATTTAATTTGTGCCACCAATGCAACTTTTACTGTAATACTATTAAAGATGCTGGTAAAGTACTAAAGAGCCACAGGAATGAGTAATGTCTTGAAAAACATGTCCCATACTAGGAAGCTCAGAATAGGTGGTTTACCAAAGAGGAAGTTAGGAGATGATCTGATCCCAGGCTGTCAGAACTCAGATAGTGAGTAAGCCTTTGACTTTATCTCTTAAGTCTGAGAGATGAAAATATCACAGGAATCAGAGAATAACAACTGAAGCAAGACAGGTGAAGACTGGAAATAAAGGGCAGATTTTCAGCAGTGAGGCTAAATAATCTTCGAAGAAATATTTTAAAATTTTAATTTAGAATTTTGGTATTTAAAGAAAAAAGGTCTTTTTTTCAGATAAAAAATACTGAAGAGAAATTTGGTGATCTATATAAGTCAAGAGGCTAGCCTAAATATCAGCAGTGATTCCTTTTGGTGTTACACAATCAAAATTCTTTGTCTTTGTTTACATCATCTTAATTTTGCATGCTTTCCACCATGAAGGCGTGATGGATGATGTTTTTGTTGGTTGGGTGCTTTCAGTGATATAATGTGTTCCTTTAAAAGGTGAAGAGGTTGTCTTCAACTCACTGGAAAAAAAAAGAAGCGTAGGTTGCTGTTGCCTAGGGAAGGATGAGACCCACGAGCATTGAAGTGTTGGAAAAGAGGAGGAAATTTCCTAGAGAATACTGAGAAAAATCTACAGCTACTCAAAAAGTCAGTGAGTTGGCTGCAGAGACACAGCGGACTGGGGAAGAAATGTATATACTGTTCTATTTTTAGACCATCTGACTTAGTTGGTTAGTGTTTTCCCAATTAATAAAGTGAAGTATTCTAATTCTACTTCCATTAAAACTTAGCTTTTCTCACTAAAATTTATTTTAGTGAGAGTTGATGGTGTTTCTTGAGGACCTAATTTTGGATGAGGGTTTAGGCACATGTCCTTCAAGACTGACTGCATCATGAAATCCTTGCATCTTATCTTTGTTTGTTTAATCCCCTCAATCCTTCCAGAAGTACTAAAAACTTTTATATAGCTCCTCTACTGTGTGGTGCCCATGTGACATTTTATAAGGTCTAGCAAGTTCGAACACGAATTGTGGTCATCTCCTCCCCCCTGACAATTAATAGCGAGGATTATTTGTTGGTTGAGTTTACAATGATATTGGGTGGAGAGCCTTCACAGACTCCCCAAGGGACCTGAGAAATCCAGACCTGTCTGCCCTTCATGTCTTTTTGTGCAGTTTCCCTAAGCTTGTCTCTCCTACTCTTGTCCGAGCCTCCTTTTAATCTTCTCTGAAGCAGATGACTCTACATCTCTCAGCCTCTGTTTATCAGCTTTATTTTCTAGCCTTCTGATCACCCTAATTCTTCTTTTTTTGATTTCCATCTGTAATGTATGTAGTTGTATGTATATTTCACCTTTCTTAGGATGTGTAAAGTTGAGCACAAAAATATTCTGAAGATATATCAGTGGAGCAAAAGAAATTTCTCCCTAGGTTTCAAGTTGGCCACCTGATAACATGACCCAGTGAGAGGTCTTTGATATTGAAACCACCTCCCTCCCAATGCACTTCAGCAGAGTGAAACTCTCCCATCACTTCCCACCCTGTATTGCATTATTTGATTGCCATTGTTTGTCTAAAATTTTGCATTTGTCACCACTGAAAACTGAACCCTGTGTTCCCAGACCTTTTCTTTGATGGTCAAAAATTACACAGAACTCTAACCTTGCTTTCCAGAACATCTAACCTTGCAGCTAATATCACACTCATGGTGCAAGAAACACATTCACTCTTCCATCATCTAAGTGGTTAACAAGAATATTGAATACCTGACTGCAACAGAACCAAGGAAAACTTACTCTCTACATACATCCTGTTTGACATTTGTGTCATCATTACTTGAATTGTGCTTTCCAGCTTCCAACTAATTGTTTAACAATCATCCTAGAATAGTATAATCCAAACCATATTCACATAAAAGAATGTCATATAGGACTGTGTTTCAAAAGTCTTATTTAAATCCAGATACATAAAAAACTGAAATGCATGCCAGAGTACACCTAGCATTTTTCATTTATTTCCAGGACTTAATATCTTCTTATGTCATGCACATACCCACTTTTGCTTTGATGTTAAGTTTATGCTGCCTCCAAATATCTAGAATGATGCAGATTTTGAACTACCAAATAGGACACCGAAAAGAGGGAACCAACAACTGGCTCAGCAATCATTACTTTTTGTTATCTACATGAAAAGCAGGTTATGATTTTAGTTTCTTAGGAAAACTTTCATATGGGGAATAGGTTGGATGAGAATTTAACACAAATAGTGTAAAGAAACTCAGTGTTCCAGTAATAATGCCATGCATTTGTAAACTTGTTTTCTTCAAGGCTCTTTATAGGTCTTCTATAAAAATGGTAGCAAAATATGCCTGAATGGATAAAGGAGAAAGAATGTTCCCTAATAACTCAGAATGGGATGAAAAGATTTAAAGGCAAGAATGGCAATAGGAAAACTCCTTAAAATCTTTCGTGCATGGTGTTCTATCTACCCTGAATTTTACACTGATACCTCAGTAGATTAATAGTAAAAAGCTGTATCAGTTGCAGTTCCATTAGCTGCAAAAGCAACTGATAGAAGGAGGAAATAAGCACAGTAATTCCCTGTGGGAGTGGCAAAAGCATAGACTGCAGGATGTACTCATCATCCCGGAGAAACTGCTGTCAAGTCATAATGGGGCTGTGAATTGGGTGGATAAAGCTGGTTATCATTCTTCTAAGCATGAGACCTGCTGCCTCTTGTCCTCATTGTACCCTTGCTTGGCCTGTGCTCTAACCCCACAGTTTTTCAGTCAATCACACAGAGGTTCCCAACAAACATGTATCATGTAACCACACAATTCAGCAATCCCCCTTGCTTGGGATCCCAAAATGTCTATTTCTATTAAAAAATTCTACCAATATGAGGGATGCAGTCTGTTGCTATAGCACCCACCTGTGTCCTCAGTAATGGAGCTGCAGTCAGCAAGGGGCTGGTCCCTGGGATATGGGGACTATAGTATACACAAATTAACCTCAAATTACTGAAAGCAGTGCACTGCAGCTGCAGAGGATGAAATTCAGGTAGCAAAACTTAAGGTCCTCCAGAGGGTGTCTCACTCTGTACTTCTGAAACTAGCTCATCTGCTCAAGGTTTTGCATGACTCATTCACACCTTTTCCACAAGACAGGCATTCACTCTTGCAAAGGACATTTGAGAATGCAGGTCTTTTTCCAGCTCCTGGTGTTTGTTTGAGTCAGAAATTTATTGTCTTGCAAACCATTTGCACTTATCCACTCTATTTTCTTGAGCTTCCACTGACATATTTCCATTAAAGTCCAAGCCATGGCCTGAGAAACTACCTAAGTTTAACTAAACAGTTACTTTGGGGTTATTCAGTCTTTGTTTTGAGAAGGGTCTGGCTAAACACACTTCATCATTTCTCTGCAATGTTATCTAGGCATTAAACAGCAGGTGAGTGCAATGGAATGTCTCCAAAGAAGCACTGTGGAAAGGCCAAATGGCTTTACTGACAGCAACAGCATCAGGCTATATTTTCAATCTGTGTATATTTGGTTTTACCAGATGTCTTTCCTTTCAAGCTTTCCCATACAGTCTCCTATACACTACAGAACACTGAGGTCAGTATTTCTATTTTGGAGTATGACGCAGCTGGTAAGACTTATCTTTGCAGTTCCAAGAAGACAGAACTTCATGTTAATTTTTAATATCCTATTGATGATAGACCAAGAGCTTGACACGTAAGGAGCTTATTATGATAAAGGTCAAATAAAGTCATAAGAAATTACAGGTCCTTTCCAAAGAACACTCAGAATTTCAGCCCAATCCCCTTTTCTGCTGACCATCAGTCAGGAGAGGCATTATATTCTTCCATCAAAAAGTCAATATTGCACGTTTCTGTGCAAACAATGTTTCACAAGTACTTTTTCTTTCAGCTGTGATTGTCAAAAAGGAAGTGTATGGCAAACAGGATGCAATCAGACAGTTCATAAGATGGGCAACACTGTCTCACCGGAACAGTTACAGCGAGGTGAATTTACCATTGTTGCTAAAACTTTGTCCAAATATATTCATGTATGCTTAATCTGGGGCTTTGGCAGGAAGCTTTAATGCAGAAACAGCATGCCCTTCCGTCCTCTGTGTGTATGAAAGCTCTTTCAGTGTGAGTCATCGGAATCCTGTGGTTTGTGTATCCTGAGAGGAGAAGAGTTCTCTATGATTATCAGACACCACGAAAAAGCAGCAATTTTGAAATAAAATGATAAGGAAGTTCATTATTTTTGATGAAATGTCTACTAGTGGGGTTTTCTTTTTATTTCTCCTGTAGGCTTACTGTCTTGTGTGCATGTCTTGTGAGAGTACATGGTCCTTTGTGGTTTGGTTTCAGAGGCACGTAGCATATATTACTTTTCAGAAGTGCTACAGGTTGATATACGAGGGCTCTCCTTGTGAGCTGAAGAAAAGATTCAGAAAATATTTACAACTTTATGCTCCTTGAAACAAGGGAGTCATCCTGAATGGTGGTCCTATTGCTGAACTGATGTGCAGATCTCTGCCACTGTGTGATACTCTTCAGTAGCATCTTATCTCACAGGACATGATGGGAAAGATGACCCTTGTTACTGACTTTCTGTTAGTGCCCCAATGACAAATCAATGGACTAAATAAAATGTTTCCCCCAAATTATGTGGATTTCTTGTTGTGCTTTCTCAAGATGGTTCTCAGCAATTCCCATTGATTTCTTTGTCTTTATATCCTGCTAAAATCAGGGTCCTGTCACTGCGTTGGATTGCTGTGACAGAACACATTAACAAAGAGTTCAAATGGGATGAAGAATTCAAAATTTAGGATTTTTTCAATCTGCTGTTATGTCCAGAGTGAAACTATCACTGTGTGGGATCTCCAACTTTCTACAAAACTATTTCACAAACGAAAATGAGAAGAGCTCTCTCACTGACACATTTTGGGTGTGTTTGCCTGAGGGGCAGCTCACTGAAGCAACAGAAGTGCCCTTCAGGAAAACTCTTCTCTTCCTGGAAGAGGAAGAAAAGATACATAAAACATTGCCATGGAACTACTCAGTGCTGACTAGTTCAGCGAGCTTGTGCAGCTGAACAACATGTAGGAGAACTGTGTTATGTGAGTTTCTTTAGAAAAATAAAGGTCTCATAATGTTTTTAAATCTCCCTAATCCCACAGAAGAAGACCTAAAAATTTAGAGAAAACACAAACTCTAGGTAATGTCTCAAACACCAAGACATGCATAATATTTGAAGGATGATTTGCAGAGTCTGCAGGCTGAACTTGAACTGATGTCCTTAGTATTCTTTTCCTGTACTTGAAATGATCATTGATAAATAGCAATTGAGTTGCTGTTTCACTGGAGAATATGTACATGCACCCTCTTGTCCCCTACCCAAGCACAGGCAAACTTCACAAAGTCCATGTCATTTAAGTTTGGAGCAAAGCTATGTTATGCTATATTATTTAAGTAGGAGTCTCTTAGTGTATGAGTAAGATCAATAGTCTACCCAGTGTAATAAAGTGTGTTGTAGTTTGAAGTAATAACTGTTTTGCTCTGTGTTCTGTGCCTTAGAAAAAGCTTATTCTCCATGTCACCTCTATCTTGACAGTCACTTTATAAATAAATAAATAAATAAAAAAGGCGCATCAATTCTAGAAAATATGATTAGAGAGTTAGGGTTATAAAAGGCTGCCAAGCCTTTTTATGGCCATAGGACATCAACGAGGTCAGTGTCAAGTAAAATAAAATATAATTTATATGAACATCTGCATGACATCCAAAGTCTCTGGTTAAATAGAATTACATGAAGAGAGTACTAGTAATATCGAAGTTAGGTACACTTGGTGAAATTCTTCTCTGATGAAGTAAAAGTGGCAGACTACCATTTAATTTTCATTTGGGCAGTATTTCACTTTAATTCTGAAGCTGGCAATTTAGGGAAGCGAAACTTAAAAGACGGTTGATTTGGAAAAAGGCAAAAGGTTGTATGAAGTATTACCCAGGAGGATGAAAATGAACCCTGTTTAACCCGGGATCCTGAGTAACTGGAATTCCATTAGAGAGGACTGAACAGTTTTCTACAGGATATTGATTCATTCTTAAATTTGATAGGGACTCTCCATAAACCTCCCAAGGCATGCACAGAAAACTAGTCACGAGTTGTGTTAGTCTTCTTCATTAACCTTAGAAACTGTAACTCAACACTTAATTTCTCATGCAGAGACTGACAAACTCAGAATGTACATCAGCATTTGCAGTGGCTTAGTTGTTCATCATTCTTCCAAACATGTAAAACTCCTTTTTGCAATCTTATAAGCTATTTGGAAATACTGTGCAATCATTAATTACCTGCCTCACATACGCTGGTGGGGAATTCGGCATGAAGTGGTTTGCAATCTGTTGTACATTTTGAAGAAATTTGAAGTTAGAAGCCAAACGGCAGCTCTAGAAAATAAAGGCCTTTTATACAGCTGTAAACAACTGTGTTTGATCCTGTCATATTTTATTTAATTAAATTAATTAATTCTGGGTCACAAAACAAAGAGTTTCTTCCTATTTTGCAAAGTATTTTCCTACACTCTATTTCCAGTACTGAGTGAAGTTAGGAAGGAAGCATAATCAGTGCTTTCATCTCTACATGGAACTTGTTTCAATGTAGGAAATTAAATAACAGAATATCTCAGAAGAATTAGGAAACTTGTTTGTGTGCTGATCTGACTGTGCAGACATATTAGATTCAGAAGCCATAAATACTGCAATAAGTCATGGGGCTTTATCAAAACTGGCCTCCATGTTGGTAGTCTCAAAGATTTGTCAGAACTACTCTACTTCTGGATCCTCTGAAACAGTTGACACATATTGGTGAGGTTCTTTTTTTGTCCACACCTCTACCAGCCTGATATTTTTACAACTTTCTATTCCACTCAGAAAGAATATTCATGGAGAATATATTTCTGATCTGTAAGTTATCTCCTAGTGGAAAACCTTAGAAGGCAAGTTACAGTTAACAAGTGTCTTGCTGAAACTGGAGAAGCAAGATTTGACTCCAAGCTCCCTCCTTCCTTACTTGCAAGACAACATAAAGCACAAAGGGTGCCTGTAGTGAATGGCACAATTAAACAGGACTGTTGATAAAAAGATAGTGCAACCCATCATTGAGGGTTTTAATGTCAGCAATTGAAAACACCCACGAATTGCCAGCTGATGCAGATTCTGGAGATGCCTTGTGTATAGAAGGAGTTTAGAAAGATAGTAGAGTACATTTTTTCATAATAGTAATATACTCACTTTTATATACACCATTTTGTGATTCCATAGCATAATAAGTACCACTTCTTTTGGAGGATTTCCTTCACAATGAGATTACTCCTATCAATAAAAGTGCTTTTCTCAACATCCCTTCCAGGTGGGAAGTGTTGCTTGAAAGCTAGATTTCTTTTTATTCTAAATATTACAACAGGTAGGAACAAGAAAATCCTACTAATTTTGAAAGAATCTCAACCAGAGCAGAAATCTTACATGGCATATATATTTATACGTATGGTTGCCTGTTACAAGTGGAATGTCTGACACTTCTGTCAATAACCAAAGCAAAACTTCAATGAAAAATTTTTTTCAGATTTTGCTGAACTCCTTCCTATAGCCATCCACATTCATAGAGTGATCTTTTATCTATCTTTGGTCATGGTCCTCTGAGAATCTCTTTTAAGGGCCTCCAGCCCCCTGTATCTCCGTTAAATATGGAGAGTCTTTCTATAGCCAGGGCCATGAATATCTCTGCCTTGGATTTTGTCATCTGTCCTCCTTATGACCTTTAAATCTTCATTCATTTGACTAGACATACCAAATGCAAGAGTTCATAGATTCCATTCCCTGTCTTTCCCCACACTTCTTGTTAGGTGTCTGGCCAGTTTCCACATCAGGACATATCCCTCCCTTCCACTGCATGAATTGTTTCTTCAGGCTCGTCTTCAAAAAGCACCAGTCTTCCCCAATAAAAAGCTTCTCCAACCTGTTCATACATCCATTGGACAGAGCAAGAGCAGGGCTTGCAGTTAACTACTGCATGATACATGCAATGACCAGAAATACGAGCAGAGATAGAACCATGCGCATTCCGTAAGAACATAGAAAGGGACCAAGAATATTCAGCAGAAGTACACTCAAAGTGTGAGGATCAAAACCAAGTCAACACGGTTAATGTGAAGGAAAGGAAAGAGTTAATGTTCCAACTTCACCCTGCGTGTCTGTGTGGAAAACAGTTTGCTTTATGAATAAGAATGTTCTTTTCAGGTGTTTGTGAGAGGAATGTGATACTCAGCAATAGAAAGATGAATCACAGTCTGTTGCGGTTAGTTTGTAAATTCCCTTTCTATAGTGTAAGATAACAACACTCCAAGCCCTGAATTCCTCCACATTGAGGAAGCCCAACAAGAAGATCAAGGCAAGCTTATTTCTGCACATATGGATGTACATGCCTTGAAATCTTGGATCAACTTCCTTGTAAAGTGGGATCAAAAAGGTTATGTGAGAGAGCAAATGGCTCACAGAGAAATTAACATACAGTCTGGTGACTATGAAAGTGAATTACTGTGGCCTACTTGGTAAATGGCAGTATATTTATGGGGAAGATAATGCTTGTGAATAACAAATGTGAAAAGTATCTATGAGAAGGATTTCAGAAGTATAAAAATGATACAAGTTAGATTAGCTGCTCGGCTTAAAAATATAGAGCATATGTCCCTTAAATGTATGAAATTCTAAGACTCAAAAGAGCACACGGTATTTCTATTAATATTGTGTTAATTGGTGCAACAGATGTCTGAGTACATTTTAGCAGGTTTAATCTTGTTACTAATTTAGGTGTTAGTGACTACATTGTCTAAAAGCTTGTAAAATATAGATGACTTCCCTGAAGATAACTTCAGATGCAAAGACCCTCAAAGGAAAAGAATGTAAAACAAATAGTTCATTAAAGACATTTTAGGAGGGTAGCACCACAAATAAGACTATGAAATACTAGAAAACTACCAGCAGTGTATTAAATTAATAGCCATTGACTGTTTTCTCTTGTATTAATCTAAGAACTGCGCAATTCTATAATTTTTGTTTGCCATGAAGCACAAAGTTTTGCAGTGTAAAAAGAAAGCCTGAGTTAAATGTTCAACAAACACTAAACCTTGAATATTCTTGAGTCTCTCTGGCCTTAAATTCTGAGGTTGATTCTGATTTTACAGTCTCCTCACTTACAGTGACCAGCTTCCCCAGGAAAAGAAGGATGACTTTGTAGCCGGAAATTGGTGCTAGGTCCAAAAGAATTATTTTGGTAGCCAAAGTGGGAACTAGAGATCAGTTACATATTCTGTCCTGTCCTCTAGCATCCAGTCTCCAAGTTTCTTGTATGCTTTTGCCTGAAAGTTATTAGGAACTAGTGGTTGCACATCTGAGCAGACCAAGACCAACCCTAATGTGAAGTGTTTTCCATGTATTTCACACCTCACTCAAGTCCAGAAATGTGGCCTGTCTATTTTACTGGGTGATCCTGGTTCAGAAGCTGCACTCAAAAAGCACTGGAACATGTGCTGTTGCACAAAAGAGCAGAGAGGGAAAGGGACATGATGACTGTGGCCTTCAAACAGAATAAGAAAGCATAATCTTCTTCCAAAAATTACTAATTTTAATCCAAGTTTGTCTAATGTAGAATAAGAAAATGATAATTGAATTAGGGATGAGGCAGAGAGTTATTACAAACTATGCACTCTTTATTTTCCACCAGAACTGCTTTGAGATGGCATTTTCATTTAAGTGGTGGAGGCACCAGAAAAATAAAGTATTGTAATATTCCACTGTTCATGACTAAAATGTTGTGTCCTCTATCTTTCACCTGTGTTTAATGTTGCTGAACTTGGGCAAAAAAATAGGGCATGTACAAAGACAAAACTGGGCAGTGAACTCTTTTTCACTCATAGCATCCTCAAATAGCCATATAACAAAGTCTTTTGTATGATACAACACTTTGCTTGTTATCTGTTCTTGTTTTCATGCCAGCTTGTCTGTGACAGGTTTTTTTGCTTCTCTAGCCAGAGGCTGTGTGCCTGGCAGCAATATGAAGCAACAAAAACTCCCTCCCCTTATGCAGCAACATGTAACCTGCTCTGTAAGGGAAAATACAATGTTTGTTTGAAATGCAAGTGCAAGTGTCTATGGTGCAGGCTGTGTGACACTTCTGTGGGTTTTCAGTGGTAACTTGAAGTACATCCAGAACTTGTAGCGCTTGAAGTCAAGGTGATGCAGCAAGTTCAGTTATCACCTCTTCAGGACATGGATACCTGCACTGGGTGTGACAAAAAATTTGAAACATAATTAGAAGAGTTAATCCAGGTAAGGGCTGGGTGAGCAATTCTCTTTTGTCATGCTGACTGAATTGGAAGAAATGCTGACTGAACAAGGAACAGAAACTTACTAAAGTCTGACTGAAACAGAACTACTTTCTGCAAAGCAAACCAGTAACTACCCCAGATTTATTTGGGTTTTACCTCAAACCAAACATTTTGCATATTTCTACTAACTCCTCTTCCTTATTTCTAGATTATTTAGCACCGTTCTTTTTCCTTTTTTTTTTTTTTAACTTCTACTTAAATTAAGTCCCATTTTGAAATAAAAAAGGCATATTCAAAACAAAAAGTGACGTGGTTTGTTTGGTTTTTTTTTGAAGAGGGGTAACAAATGCAGAGCTTTTCTAAACTGAGTATGTGCTGAAAAGAAAACTGTTTTAAAGTTTTAAAAATCTTTGTGTCCTCTTTTTTAAGACATGCTTTGATAAATTCATGTATGATTTGTGAACAGCTATTCTCCATGTGTTACTTCTTTTTCCAGTGAAGTGATAATTTGTTTGACTGTTTAGTCCGGCTTTGTTCCACCCACTTGCTTGCCACATGCAAAGCTGAAAGACACTTAAGTTATTATCTATGGTTCCTTGTTCTTCGGATGTGGTGCAAAGCTTACTTGAAGAGCTGTGTATTAGTTACTATTAATTTCCTGCAAAAGTGTAGTATCCACCAAACCTCTTACTTGTGTATACTATTCCCAGCTTGATTGTTAGTGTTCCTGCTGCACTGTGCTTTAGAAGATTCTCAGGCAGTCTGTTGATCTTCAGGGAAACCCCAAGATTTCCTTCCTTATTATTCATGGGGATTTCCCAGTCTGCTGCAGAAAAACAAGGATCAAAGTCTTTTACAAGTTGTTCCATGTCTCCAGATTCTTCATCGCACTGAAATGCTTAAGGAGGTGAGTGGCTATAAATAGAATTATTGAAGCAGTAGAAGCGGAAGGAACACAACCATATTTTACAAACTGTTTTATTAAAATAGCATTCCTAAAATAGCTTAAGGCTTTATTTTACCATACTACAGGGAGTACTGGGGAAAAAAAGAAAGTAGATCTGTAGTTTTGTAAGTGTACTATTTTATTTTTTTTTACCAAAACAGGTAGGAGGGAGACAATAAAGCTAGGAAGATGTCCTAAACCAAAATGAATTAGATACAGGCCTGTGTGTGCAGTTTGAGATCTGTCTGTGTGATAAGCCCATTTAAGGACAAGGTATTCATCAACATAGATAGTTCAAGCCAAACAGGGCATTGGGCTAGACTGTGGATTTGTGCCTGCTTTGTTTGTAATTATAGCAGGACAACAGCCCAGGGTTGCTCTGAGTTTCAGGAACCACAGGTCTCTCATCTATGCATCCAGGGTGCCTGGCCCTGCCTGCTATACCTCACCAAGATGGTTAAATAAATGGCATGTTTAATGCACAAATACACTTCCCTAAAATGATGTAGAAAAGAATGCAGAACTCAGAAAAGGTATGTTCATAGCTAGTGGGCAATTGATATCATGTTTTTCAACAGCAACCATGTTGAAAATATTGACTTTTGATCACTGCCAAAAACCAGTCTGTCTTAGAAATACTAGGTGGATAAAGAAATGACATAAACATTGCCAGAACAAATCTTGCATACCATTAATCAGTCCTGTACAGCTCTGAATTTCAAATTATTTACTAATTCAACCTTGTATTAGGTGCAGTGAGAGCAAATGAATATTTAAATATATAAATAAATAAATATATCAGTACTTTTACAGTCCGTTGAGGGGTGGGAACTCATTGTAGGTCTACAACTTATTTCCTCCTGTGTTTAAAACAAATGTAAAAGCATGATGAAAGAAGTTAATTTTCTGACAAAGTTTGATGTAAGCAGGATGGACCACATACCTGTTTAGCATTATGGTGTTTTACTCCATGTTAATTTCAAACTTGGCCTTTTTACCAATGACTCCTCATATTTCGGTATCAAGTTCAAAGTCAGGAAGCCTTCATACATTACACAACTGATTAAAATCATTATTGTTCAGTTTTTCAGCAGCATAACAATGGCTGCAATCCATCTGAAAAGCATGCAGAACCTCCCATGTTTGCCCTTGAATAACACATATGTGCCTGTAATCACACCTAACTTTTTAAAACGTGAGGCTTTTGAAAATGAAAGAACGATAACAACTTTGACTCTAGACGAAAATCTGTCCTCCTAATTCACTGCAGTCTGCTTGAAATATATTGAATTAAATTTCAGAAAAGCGATGCTCATTTACATATTCAGAAATAAAAATAGCAAAACTTAAAAATTATTTTTTGGCACATTTTGAGAATAATGGGCCAAGCAAATCTCAGTAAATCAGATTTTGTTTCTTGATGAGCAAGGCTTGATGAGCTTTTTCCTCTTAAGTTTGATTCTGCTGAGTTCTGTATGGACAAATAACAAAAGATTAGAGTTCTGTGCTAAAGTATTAGCAGAATTTCACAGGACCTAAGTGTATGTATCTAGGGAATGTGAGGGCTTACAAATACATTAATTTATTAATTAATTATTTAACTTAGCCACAAGGAATTGCTGTTCAACCATCAGTCATTGACTTTTCTATTTGGCTTGGTGTTGTCTTTTGGTTTGTGTATGGTCCGGTCTCCTTGGCCCTGTGCTTGCACCTTTGAATCCCCTGTATAGATTTCTGTAGACACAGAGCAAACCAGGCTCACCTCCCTTTGAGATGCCTGTTGAAAGAGGGTTTTTTCCAAGCCTTTATGTCCTTGACTGCTTGTCTTTACACTATGGATAGTGTCAGAGTGCCTGGAAACAGTTGCAAAATTCTTGGGGAAAGATCTAATAATGCATAATACTAATTATTTTTTTTATATTGGCCTTTATGGGTTTTTTTAAATTACCTGATCATTAGCATCTTGCTTTCTAGTAGGGTGAAGGAGATGGCCTGGTGCATATCTATCAACAAAAGAAACAAAACCAAGGAGGACATGGATTATGGTGTGGCTTTGAGCCTTCCTGTGTCCATGCTCAAGATTGTATGGGAGAGAGATGTCTCAGAAATCTGACTACACAGCATATTTCCAGTCTGTGGAGAGATGCTGAAATAAGCAACCTCTACCAAGAACTGCCACAGGAGCAGGGGGCTCTCTGCTTTGTCTCATTTCCCTTCCTAACAGGGTCATTTAGACCCTCAGACCTCTGTGCTAAAAAAGTAACGAGGCTGCAGAGTTGCCTCTCCTTGGTGGCACCCTCTGAGGTCAGTATAGCAAACAGCAGTGATATTCCCAGATTTCTTCTCTACTGTGAAAGGTCTGGGAAAAAGACCTCTTTCTTGCTCTAACGCTGGTTGCTCTGTGCACAAATGCACATATAAAATACGCTGCTCATGTCAGACTCAGTTCTAAAATTTGCATACATTCAGATGTCATTCTAATCCTTAGCCTTAGGAAATTATGAAAACAAAACTTCTCATTTCTTTTAAGTAACAGAATTAAAGTGGTGAGAAAACTCTTATGCTTAAGACAAAGACTTCATTGAGACCAGTCCAGAGAGTAAGCTCAAAGCTTAAGAATGGAAGCCAGGTCCAGCCCTGGCAGCTGCCTGATTTGCTGAAAGGTGAGCACTAAAATTGTCAAAGCATTGTATCTTGTTCCTGGAAACATGGGCTCAGGTATGTGTCATTTATCATCACACAGGTTGCTCACTTTACACTTTATTCTGATGAAGGACATAGCTACAGACTTGGCAATTCTTCCATCCACCTTTCTAGCTGTCCCACAGTGGGGGGATAAGGGTTTAAGAGGCTGGGATACACTGTGTTTTCCAAATAACAACACTCCCATGGTGTCCCTAACCCTCCTGAAAAACCACCCAGCCTGATCTCAGCTTGGAAATCTCAGAACGAGTGAAAACTGTGGAGGGATGTGATATGTTAGGTGTGTGTGTCTCTGTGTTTTAATCCTCATCCACTCTTTATGTGCATAGTTAGTGACATGTGAAACTATTTTCTCTGCTAATCCCTATTAATAACAATTTTAAGCACAGGCATGTTTTTCTTTTCCTGTTTTCCACAGACACCCACGTGGAACCAGAGGACAGATGATTTGAGGACATGTTAATGATATTTCCAGAAGACAGAACAGTGGTTCTGGTTCCAGTCAAAGGAACACTCCGTGTGTAAGGGGCAGGTCTCCTAATGCAAGTTACCTTCAATTTCAGTGCAGTGTTTGTACACATGTATCTCTGTCAGACTGTGACTTGCATGACCAAAAATGCATCTCTAAAAAAATTTTTCGGCACATTGTGCTGAATCTAGTGACAATATGAACTAAAGACTTGATTCTACTCATGCCTGAGAAAACCATACAGAAATTAATTTGTGAGAGAAAAATCCAGTTTGAAAATTTGGACACAAAGTGCTTTTCACCTTTGTTTTATAGTGCTTATGGTGTTTTAGTGAGTTTTTTTGGTTTTTGTTTGTTTGTTTGTTTGTTTAGTTGGTTTTGGTTGTTAGGGTTTTTTGGGTTTTTGCTTTTATTTCAACTAGAAGTGCAGAAATTACAGGAAGACAGTGTGGTTAAATGAGGAATAGACACACAATAGAACTCCTCCTGCAGCCCCTTGCATGCTCTCGTCCCATGTCTGGATCAGCCCAGAACCTTGTTGTGAGTCTGGCTCATTCATCTGTGAGCTCTCTCTGTTGCCTGTACAGCCCTGAAGGAAGCAATCGGAAGGGAGTGACAGAGGCTAAAGCATAGATTTGTCCTGAACAGTGTCTTGCTATGACCAACACAGAAGATGGCACTTCACAGGCTTTCCTGTAGAAAGATGTTCCTTAACAGCTTCACAGGCTTTTCTGTAGTTGTGTTGTAAACTGCAGACAGTTTTCTGTTGCAGAGATGCAAGGCTGCAGTCGTGCTTCCAGTGCCCATGGGAAACAGCAGTCAGTGGGTGGGTAAGGTGTGCTTTGGTTCAGTTCCTGCCCCTGTGCATGGCTGGCTCCCTTCCCTGTTGCCATGCACCACAGCCTACACAAGCCCTTTGCATGCCTGTGCCAGGAGCTTCAAAGGGTGTTTAATTCTGCAACTCCTTGTGGTCAAATGGTAAGTCACATTGAGGCCAGGACTGGTGCCATCTGTTCATACAGCCTTGTGCTTGGTGCTCTGGGGTTAAACTTCATGAGAAAATGAGATAATTGTTCTGGACCTCAAGGGGAGGTGAAGTAACTGCTGCTAGGAGAGGATGCTAGCAAGCTGTGCAGCTGCTTCCCGTGGCAGCATTCACTGCTTATGTCAGCAAATACAACTAGTTTATGTCTCTAAGGTTAAGGACACGGTGAGCTGTAGGGCTAGATTTTTGGGAAGATAGAAGGTGTGAATTTGGGTAATTTATTTTAGTTTTAGAAGGTTGAGTCAGATTAAGGTTGGGAAAGACATGCAATTTTATCATAGCATACTTGGGAATAGAAGGTGCTCATATCTTAGAGGTGGTAATTGTGCTGGTCACCAAGATGTTGGTAAGGACTGGCAGCTGCCTTAGGGAGAGGGAAGGAATAAACAGCAGAGCAGGCTTCACTTCCACTTCTTACCAAAACACTGTTTCTTTGCAGCCCTCTCTTCCAACTAAGTAGGAAAACTCTAACGCTGAGATTACTAAAGTCTGGGCTACTAAAGTCCTCTGAAAATTAGAGGCAAACCTATTTCAGAATTATTTTTAGTTAAAAACACTGAGCAAAGCCAGACCTGGGCTAAAATAGCTCATTATGGGTGAACTATTTCTCCTTTGAAAGAGAGGACCATGGGGAGGTGCAAGGAAATGCTGGCATATCTATAAAATTGATCTCCTCTGCTGTGCTGAAAATTTATCCACCTGTTCCTCTGACACCCTGAAAAACGCAATTCCAAGACTTAGTAACTGAAAATTACTTTAGTTCTTGTCTTTTGAGCCCTTGACATGTTTTTGGTGCTTCTGTGAAGGTCCAGAAAGACAGGCTTATCATCCACAGACAAACCAAAATAATGAGTGAAATGTTCCTAGCTGTACATTTCTCCTGAAAGACAGAGATGGTCTCCTTATTTTGAATGAGACACGTGTAAGTAGGGTTCACACTAATGTTCTGTCTTTTAAGCCCCCTTGTTGCAGATTTGTCTTATCTACGTGTGGTTTACTAACAGAGCATAGATGTATATTTTGAAAATTCAACAGAGACCTGTTAGAAGTTGTGTGCTTGTATGTATGTGTATGTCTCTAAATACAACCATGCAATTAGTTTAGAGGCCTGAAAGGCCCTACCATCTGGATTTCCAAAAGTTAGATGAAAAAAGAAGGTAATAAAATAGAAATAGAAAGTCTTCTACAATTGTTACATTTTATTTTCATATGGAAAAAAGACAACTGGGAAAAGGCAATGATTCATAGAAAAAGGTCCCATAACTTACCTTTTGCTGCTCTGTGTGATTTTAAGAGAAATAAATAAAACATTTAGAGGTATAGCTGGTTAGATATAAGTAAAGAGACAAATTCTGCCCAATAGTGTTCAGTGAAAAGAAAAGAAGCAATGGCCACTCAGTAAAATATAGGAAATTCTACTGAAACACAATATTATTTGCACTGTAAATGTAATTCAGCACTAGAATAGAGTCTTAACTCTCGGAAATATTCAAAAATATTCAAAATCTGAGTGGAAATGGGCTTGGACAACCCATCCTGGTTGACCTTGTTTCGACCAGAGAACTGAACTAGGTGATTTCCAGAGGTGCTCCCAATCTCAGTCATTCTGTCATTTCATGAAATACTTGTTCACTTCTATAACTTCAGATTAACCACAGTAATTAAAAAANAAAAAAATTAACAATATGTGATTGAGGTTTTAAGGCCTAAGTGTCAGAAGTCTCTCTTGAAAGCTCAATCTATGCACCATCTGGTTCTATATTAATTTGCAAATCTGGGCTTTGGGTCCTTGATCACTTGTCTAATTTTTAAAAACATACTTCAAAACTGCTGTTTTTCTGGAGTTGCATGGAAATTGATCTTTACAATGAAGTGCTGATTTGAACGATTATGCAAACTCTAGTAGCTGGGTGTGGTGCCAATATGCATGAACTGCTACTTGATTCAACTCTAACTCACTGAAAATATTTCTCCTCATGTTACTTTCATGGAATGCTGTGATGCTTAAAATGTTTAGCTGATTACATTGGTCTTTGTAATTTATTCAGAAGAGCTTTTACAGCCACAAACTCAGTCAAAAGGGTCAGACAATCTATTTCTTCTAGATGTACTTTTTCAGAAGGGTAACAAACTGACTCCTTAATTTCATTTTCCATTAAAAACTCAACAACGTTCACTCAGTACATTAACAACTCTTGTGATTATAGTATTACAAAAGGAGAGGTACTTTTCCATGTACAATTGTCTTTGTGTGACTGAGTGTCAGTGTGGGTAACATTGTACCTTACACATGAAAATTTATTTCAATGTTTAATTCATGCTTCCAGTGGAGGGAGGTCGGTCACCTGTGGGCAGGCACATCGTTTGCCAAACAGTGCAGGTGTGCTTTGGCCCATACACCCAGTGCGACATGGGCAAGCAGTGCCTGCACCATGGGAGCAGGGAACATGGGAACTATTCTCTTCTCTTCCCTCACAGGTCTCTCAAGGCTTCCATGCTTACAGCCATTTACTTGATCTGTTTTCTGTGCAGAGGACCTTGCCTAGTAGATATGTTAAAAACAACAATGTACAAGCCACCAAGACCAGTGTGTACCATTGATTTCCTAGTTTTTAAATCCATATACCATGTCAGAGCTCAGATTTCTGTCCAGCAGACCATTGTGAATATGAATTAAATGACTAGTTATTTCTGAAATGCAAGCAAACAGAAGTGGGATAGCAATTATAAGTCAACATCAACAGAACCAAAAATACATGTTTTAATAGAATGACACTTGTTTTTTCACAGAGTAGTTAGTTTTCATGCTGTGGCACTTCTGTAAGTCACCTTTTAGTGACTGAGCAGTAGGATCATACACGAATTCAGGAAATGTGAGAAGCTCCTGGATATGTTCATTCAATGAGAACAGTGCATTTATGCTTACAGTGAGAAATTTTATTGGATGATACTAATCTATGCTCTCAGGATAGTATAACACAGAGTTGGTCATTGCTGACAAACTTTGGGACTGCTTTTCTGCTTGCTGCTTGGATTGAGGTCAGTAGTGTCACATCAGTGGACACGTAGCCTGTGAGGATAATCAAAGGTTAAAGGACTTGTGAGACCCACATGAGTCATCCTATGTTTAGTCTACTGACTAAGAATTGAAAAGACCCAGGAGGGACTGAGGTCACTTGGTTTGTTCACCTTGGAGAAGCGGAGGTTGAGGTGTGACATCATCTTAGTCATCACCTTTCTCAAGGTGGGCAGCAGTGAGAAAGGCATTGATCTCTCTCTGGTGACCAGTGATAGGACCTAAGGAAAGAGAATGAAGCAGTATCAGGGGAAGTTCAAAGTGGACATTAGGAAAACGTTCTTCACTGAGGGGGAGATTAGCCACTGGAACAGGCTCTCCAGGGAAGAAGTCATGGCACCAAGACTGACAGAGTTCAAGGAATGTCTGGACAATGCTCTTAGTCACATGGTTTAATTTTTAGTCCTTCAAGGAGCAGGAAGTTGGATGCAGTGATCCTTATGGGTCCCTTCCAACTTGGGGTATTCAGTGATTCTAAGAAAAAATCACTATACTGTAATCTGTGAATGGGAATTAGGAGTTTCCTGCAAAAATCAGCAACATAAACTTTTTCTTTTTTCCTGTAAGAGGAAAACTATACTCTGTGACTAAAATATGTGTGTGCATACCTCACAAAGTTGAATATAATAGAGTGAGTTTCACAGTTTAAAAGGACCAAAAGTGTTATTTACATATGACAACCTTTCTTCCAGTTTTAAATATACCCAGTAGACTAAGCATGTTTGATGTCAGACCAAAAAAAATTCTTCGGCCTTCAAATGGAAGTGAAAAATACCTTTGCCATTTGCATAATGAAAGAAGCTGACTACATTGACAGCTGCAATTTTCTGTTTCCAACTTCTCATCAAAGCCGTAGAGTTTTTTCTTGCTATGTCAAAGCTATGTCCCTTTGTGTCCCTATGTGTAATGGCTGCCAATTAGAATTACACTCTAATTATCCAATTACTCCATTGAAGGATACAAGTCAGAAAAAGGAGATAAAACCAGGATTTTCCATGAACTCCACAATCAAATCAAGTCATCATTGATTTTAAGTATTTAAAAATTATATATCTAGTGGACAAGAGTTGCGTGTCATGCAATTTTTTAAATAAGGCTATACAAGAAAGTAATTATGCAGTTAGTAATACGTTTGCCGAAGATTCTTTCATTTGGCTTGGCAGCAACAGAAGACATCTCAATTTTTCTAGAACCTTTGGTTTGTTTGAGTAAACATGTAGTATGCTTGCTCATTTTCATTCATTCACTCAAAGATGAACCCAAAGGTGGGTCAACCTGTCAGTTATATTGATACATAGACATGGACAGTCTTATTGTGTGAGTATTGCTGCCCTTCAGAAGGGTGGTAGAGTTTCCATTGACTTCCACAGCAGCAGATTTTACCCCTTGAATCCAACTGGATTATCATGTGATCAATAGTTAGGTGAAAACAAAACCATGACTCCAATGGTTGTGGCACTGCAGTGCACCCAAAGCCCTTGTTTTTCAGCTGAGCACCAGCTCTGCTTCTGGTGTCTGCAGGAACGAAGTATTTGCATGAGAGGACGTGGGCTTCAGTGTCATGAAAACACTTGATCTGGAAGAAACTGAGCCTAAATGCGCCTATGTGGTCAGCAAGACTGTGCCAAAGGGACACCAGACCAAGACCGGAAAACATGACTGCCTATACATTAGGATCCTTGGACCAATGGCTTCCGCAGTATTTTGGAGGAGAGGACTGTGGAGTACCAAACACCTGTTGAAAAACAGGACTGAAATATCATACATGTTGGTTGACACGGATGCTTTAGAAGTCTTGTGAAAATTAAATTTAGCTCCCAGATCAGCAGAGTTCTTCAGTGAGTGGCACTGAACAGCCCTGCTGGCAACCCTCACCAGGTCTGCTTCATAAGACACAAAACATTAACAACAGTTGTCAGTCCCTGTGCCCTTCCCTCTGTTTTTCTGTATCGACAGCTCTTGGATTCAGGTGTAATTTCTGTCTCACTGTATCAGGACCCCAAGGGCTTGAGATAATGTATACTGCAATAAAAAATTATGATAATTTTACAGGTGAAGCCTGGAAGCATTAGAGGAAATTCAAGTCTACTTCAAATGACAGCAGTATCATTTCTCTGTTACAAAATTGCTTATGAGCTGTACTGAGTTCCTGACAAAGAACAGACAAGATTCATTTAAATAATCTTTTCTTGTATTTCTTGTCTTTTGACTTACCCCAGCATAATTTTACTCTCTGAGATCTCTGCAAGAGTGCCTTCCCCTGCCTTCATGAATGATAGGATATAAAAATCTTAAGAAAAAAGAAAGAATGTTTTAAGGTGGAGAAACTAATTTTAAACCTGTGCTGTATATTATCTTGAAGCATACCCATGCATTCTGCAGTAATGAAAGGATTAGGACTTGCAGCTCTCCTCGCCTGCTGTTGTCTATCAAAACCTTATGCTTTACTCCTGCCACAACAGAACCTATCACCTGGTCTCACATGATATTAATTACAATTTAATACTGAAATTTACTTAATTTTTTCTAATTTATTATTCTCTCCACAGTGGGCGATTACTGAGGAACTTATTGAAATGGGTAGTTTTAAAGATCACCTTAAATTCCTTCTGTGGAAATAAAACAATACTCAGAAAGCTGCTGTACACTTGACTTTCAGTCAAATTCAATACAAGTCTTGGTCACCAGAGGGAGATATAGCCCAACTTATTAAAACATTTTTCAGGCAAGCATAGTCAGTTCCAGTCTTCCACAACAAACCTAAGTGACTTAACAAATCTAATTCATTTTGTATTTATATTCTTGGTTAATGTGTCTTAACTGTTCACCGTACATATAATGTTATGCTCTCAGGACCACAAAGAGGTCTCTCTCTTACTTCTGACCATGATCTCATGTTGCCTCTTCAGTTGTTGTGTCCTATGGTATTAGAAAACAATCTCTCAGGTATTCTAATTAGTTAGTCCTGCTTGAGGTCTTTTGTCAATAAAGGCAATACAATTTAGAAGAACAGCACTTTCCTTACTTCTGAGATCACAGAATCAAACAGGTTGGAAAAGACCTCTGAGATTATCAACTCCAACCTTTGACCAAACATCACCATGTCAGCTAGATCATGTGTCTGAAATGTCAGTAAAGCCTTAAACATTGTCAAAATCATAGAAGGACTTTTAGTCAAACTTTAAGGAAGCAGACCTGTCTGCTACCACTTAAGCACTCGTCTCTCAGTGCCTCTTGACTAGAATTTGGACTGTGGCTGAGAACTTGAGACAGGACTATTGCCTAATCATCTCAGGTCTGAGGAAAAGTAAACAAGGCCCAGGGGGTAGAGGAGGAGAAGGATTTGGGTGTGTGATGGTGAAATCTCTCCACACCAAACCGAAGGAGTTAACCCCAGCCTCCAGGAAGATCATGTACACACAGGACAATAGTGGAATAATAGAGTCCTGCAATAAGGAGCAGTATAACAGAGGTGAGTGAGCAGAACACAAGACCAGGTTACTCCATTTGGACATGGATATATGAGAATAGGTGGTCCTGTTCTTTGTTATGCTGGGGTATCACTTCATAGCAAGAGACTCACTGTGAGCTATGGGCAAAATGTGTCCATCCAATAACATATGAAAGATGCTCTAATTCCTCTTGCTCAAAACAGAAGTCATGTAATGCAAAATAGCAAATAGCAAAAGGTACCTGAGACCCCCATAAATTGTCTTTGTCCCTCACTACCTTGCTTTTTATAAGTCTGCCATTCTCCAAGGCACTCTGATCACGTAGTAATACCAGCATTAGGGTGTGTTACCCTGTGGGATGGGAATCAGCAGGTTCAGCTCTCCGTGAGGCATAACATTTCCCCCCTTCATGGTCCTGGGACCATTGGACAACTCAGGTTGGCAGTATCTCAAATTCTAAACTGTGGGCACTTCATCTATGTGTTTGACAACAAAACTGACATGAAACACAAGCACTGCTTTGAGGTTCATGCCAGCTGTGTGCAGACAAACCTGTGAAGCTCTCAGCCTGGAAAGAAAATTCATGGGCTCAATGCAGAACAGGATATCTGTAGGATAATGAAATTCTCTGAAATGGCAATATTTAAGGGTGATGCAAATTTTGGAAGTAATCTAAATGCCGTGCTTCAGACCTGTCAAATCTCTAGCAGTTAGAGACCTGGATGAGGCACACAGCTGTCCAAAAGGAGGGTCTTGCAACTTCTAATGAAATGGTACTATGTGGTGCTGGAAGCAGGATGCTGGACTAAACCAACCTCATATTTCATCTTGCATAATAAATCCCAGAAACTCTTGGGACTTTATTTCATAATTTCTTTTTAAATTTGAGGTCTATGGTTTTTATCTATTATTTCTATTGTAGGATAGAACAGACAAAGTGAAAAAAAATATTATTACTTCAGCCGCTATAACCATATTTTTGCTTATGTTCTATCATCTCATTCTGCACCTTGACCTAGTACATGAAGATGTTGCAATTACAAGAAACTAAGATCCATTTTTCTTCACCTTTATCAAGGCTGGCTTTCATTGTTTCTTGTCATATCCAACAGAGTCAGGCTGAGACCTGCACTCTTTGCTAATTTATATTGGAAGATGGTGACCAAACTGGTAAATGGATAATTAACAAAGTTCTTCCACCACTGCTTCAAATTACCTGTGGCGGCACACATAACCCAACAGGTTTTGGTTTCCTCTTCCCAGGCTTGGAAGCCGGAAACCACTGAGATGCCAGAGAGTGCAAAATATGGATATTTATCTTTGGGAATTAATATGCCTTTACATAAAAGAAAGGTGATATAAAAGCGCTGTGAAGATGATTGGGATCTAAAAAATAAATAAGACAGGGAAACCATATCGGTTTTCTATCTATGAAAACCTGACTGAATATTCAAGAAATAGCCAATTAACACCTTTATGGAATAATTACAATTCCTGTTGAGATTACAGGGAGATGTGTGTGGCTGCTTGGTCTGTTAGAAAAAAGGATGCAATAGCATACTGCAGCTGAAGGAAACAATGCTCCCTCCCAGTGAGGGATTTGTTTTGACCTGCACACTCAGGAATTTTTCACACAGATGAAAAAAAATCAATCTTACTGGTTTTTTCTGTAATGCAAAGATTGTTGTGTAAGGACTTGAGCTGTCTTAGTGCTGCTTAGTATGGATGTCCTGCCTTTACTGTGAGTGTTAAGCAAGGTTGCCAACTTTTGCTTGGTTTTTTTTGATCTGCACTTCTCTCAATGCACAATATGAAACCTGTTTCTTGAAACAGAAGTATATCTTATACTTCACAGCTGCTAAGGAGTACTGTTCTTCATATACATAGTTTATTTATGTTTTGCAGGTACTGTACACAGAACAGGATACTTTCCCAGCAGCTGAAACCCCAAAAGAAAAAGAAACTTTAGCATTTTAATGCCACTAATGTTTGCCATGGACTGGAATTTTCCCACCAGCAGTTGTACAGACAATAATTATCTGAATGTCCTCCACAGCAGAGATATTCTCTTGATCATATTTCTTAATGGCTCAGCAGTGACTGCTTATGAAATGACAACATTCTTTGACAATCATACTTTGCCCCACTTTTGTAAATGAACTGTGAAAGAACATGTCTCCTTCTCCTGCTTTTGTCTGCCTGTGTTTCAAACAGCAGGTTCTCCACCTGCTGCTACGACTACACATTTGTTTAATTAAGGCTTGCAACGAATGAAGGAGAGGTCTTTAGGACTAATTCATGCATAATGATGTCACAGAAAATCTTAGAAGAAGGTTTAGGTTTACATAAAGGTTATACTTTCTCAATGTAATAGATGAACAGTGTTCCAGGTCTTTTGATTCTGCTTAGCCCCGAGGGAGATGGGGTTGATCTGTAGAGTGGCAACTGCTAGTTTCAAAGCCCTGCCACTCCCATATAGTTTTGGTATTCAGTCACACTTTGCTAGCATTTAGCATCACTCAAAAAGATGGGTCTGAGCAATTCAGCTGCTTCTCTTAAGACAGCATCATACATATTGGTAGCCCTATGAAGCTGGTGTGGAGGCTGCTGGGCTATGCAGATACTTGCCACAGAGACAGGGGAGGCCCTGGAAATTGGGCAATTTTTAGCCCATCAAATCTAAATGGGAGTCTCAGCATCTCTTACCTAATAAATATCAATATGAAAATAGTAGCTAAGTGTCCAGTAGCAAAAAAGAATAAAAAAAAAATAAATTCACAAGAATCTCAGAAATGAGCAAGAGAAGAGAAAACAATAAAACAGATAAGTTTGTTATATCCTTGTGCAGCTCCATGGTGTGCCTGGATTAATTTTCAGGGTAGTTTTCAGAGACTCTAACCAACATTTCCTTCAGTTTTATTTGAATACACTTGTTCATGAACTAAGCCGAACAAAGTTAATCCAGATCATGTAAGTTCCTCAAATCCTCACTTTCATTCACCTTTAACGATAAGCTAAAATCCCCCATGTTCTCCTTTACATGTTGTGACTCCAAATAAACACGCTGAAAACCTGAGCTTCCATTTTTTAATGGTGTGCTGTCTTAAAGACCTACAGGAATAATCTGAGGGACTGAGGAGACACAGCTAACTTCAGGACCCAGGAAAAGGAACAATTTGGAGAAGACCTTAGAAGACTGGGGGTCCTGATTTGAGTGCCTGTTACAGAAGATTTCACAAAGATGTGAAGTTGTATTTTTTGAACATCTGGATCCAAATTCTGTTTAGTTTGTTCAGTATGAAGGGTCAAAAAAAAACCATTTCAAAGTCTCTAATTTAGAAGGTGGCATTTTATTTCTCATTTCTGCTATGGATTCCTAGTATGGTCTCTCTGTTAACTTTTTCAAATGTATAAAAATTATAAAAGTTGTGTTTCCAAATAAAAAGTTCTTTCATGCCACATTAAGTATTTTTTACTCACAGAATACATTGATTCCTTTGCATATACAATTTCTGAACAGAACCAACTCCTTCATTGTTCAAACCCACTTGATTTAGAAATTAATAAATCAAGACAGATCTTTTTCTCCATTTTCATCATCATGGCTCGGCTTC
>VWZG01011452.1:229-12692 GCA_013396735.1 Grallaria varia
ATTAGGGATACAAAATTCTTGGTCTGTCGATTATTTGAATTAGCCATCAGTTTAAAATACCAGATAACAGAAGCCTGAGCTGAGGGGGAAAACAAACAAGCTAAAACCAAACCCAAAAGGAGAGTACCTGATCAGCTTTAGATGGCAGAAATCAACTAAGTTGAAAAACGGAATTCAGCTGCAAACTAAAGGAAGTGATACATCATTAACTAATAGCTTAGGCACAAACCATCTCAATAAAAGGCATAAATCAACTCTTATACTATGAGCTATAGAAGAATAATACATTCTTAACTCACCAGTGGATTTCATTAGTGAGTTTGTGATGTTTGTTATCTTCCATGTTCCTTACTTCCCTCAGCTTTAAAATTAATGTTATAATTACTGATTATTTGGTAGATACCTTGAGAAGAGGAGTTGTAGGGAAGAAGGAAAACTTGATATGTATGTTTCAAATAATTGTCTAGCTTTGCTCCTTTTTGGCCCTTCTACAAACCAGTTACAAATATAAATTTTTCTTATGGTTTGTTATATATTTTAAGATACCTGAAATTCAGCAAATCTTTATTTTTCAGTGAGACTTCATTTCAGGGGAGCATTTCTGAGTAACTATAAATTGAAGTATTAGTTTATACAATTGCTCATATTTTAACTGAGAGAGCACAACTATTTCTTTTTCGCTTTGTCTCCTTGTTATGTTTATCCGGTTGCATGGTACAAGTTATGATCAATCATGATTCAAATATAAATTTAGGTTGTTTTCCAAATTCTGTTGCCTTCAGTCTGACAGCTACTCCCTTGACATCTCCCCAAACTAGTCAGACCTTAGAAGTAAATAATGACAGGCAAACTAAGAACTGTCTCTCATGCTGACAGTCATTTTTCATTCCCGTAAGATACTGTCAGTTTCTTGGATGACTGGTTGTGCTTCTTGGACGGCAGCCACATTTGTTTTTATTTTTGAGAAGTTCAAGAGATAGCAATGTGAAATGAGTGACCCTTTTCATCCTTCATCTTGGAAAAAAAAAAAAAAAAAAGAAGAAAACGACCAAGTTGTTTCATTTCAGCATAAACATTTCTTCAGACCAAGTGAAAGAGGTACTTTATTACAATGTTTTGAGCAACTTAATCCACTGATTTTTTGCAGTTCTCAAACGCGGCAGACATGTTGCCAGAAGTATTTATTCTTGTATGTGCAGTTTGCTAATGTGTTTTACTGGTATTTCTGACCCCTTCAAAATAAGTACTGGTGTGAAAAGTTAGAAATAAGTTTATTTTAACAAAATAGTCATGGGATATTAATGCATAATTCCTGAACTGAAGCCAGAGTTCTTTCTGCTCTTATTATTTCAATGAATTCAGTGCCATAAGAGCTATAAACTCAGTCACGTGTACATGAGAAGAAACACACACAAATACCAGGAATATAAAATGCTGACTAATCCATTAGTTGAAAATTGTTCAACAAATCTGTAAACAAAAAAGATGAATCCCTAAATAGTGTCCTTTTTCATTTCCAGTTCTAGAGGGGGAAAAAAAAACAAGCAGCGTGTACTTTTCCAATAAAAATGGAATGAATGAAAGGCAGTGAAATCTTCAGTAATACTCTCTACAGAGGGGCTAGAAATTAAAATATAAATGAATTACTTTCATTATGACACTGCATCCAAAAAAAAAAAATCCTTTGAATTTAGGCCAAACTACTCTAGAGAAAATGAGAAATTCCTAATGCTTTCTACCAAAGGAAAACAAATATGTTTTCAAATTAAAACCCATGAAGACAGTTGCATGTTTGGAGTTATGTTATTCAGTGGAAATGTTGTTTATTGTTTAATTACATGAATACCAGTTGTAGGTCATGGGTTTTAACCCTCAATACAAACAGAAGATATGATATTGATCTTCTAGGCTCACTTCATGATAGAGTTGTCCAAAAAATAGACAAATTGCATTGAATTTCATTCAACAAACATACATAAGAATTAGCATGGCAATACAATTCAATTATTCTTGCATCTTTTGTTGTTTTCTGGAATGTCCCCTTTGTAATTCTTTTGGTCCCTTCCTCTATATATATTCTCTCTTTTCAGATGTAAAGTATACATAGATGCAGGTGTTTTACATAGAACAGGTATTTTAGAGTTTTGAGTTCTTCCTCATTAAATAAAAAGCTAATTTAAAAGTGTCATTTTCATTATATTGAAAACATTGATAGTATGGCTGGTTTTTCCTCAAAAGAAGGTGTTAAAAATGTCTCTCTAAAATCTCTTACCATAAGAAATGAATGTGCCATGTTAGTGAATGGAGAAATAGCACCAAGAAGGAAATTGTTATATTTTATGCATAGCTAACCTGAATAATCTATATAATTATAAAAATTACAGAAGTCAGGTATTCAGAAAGGGATTAGACATGTAGAGATAATAATAAGAGTATCTGTAATGGTGTTAGTGAAGAGCATATCTGTAAGGATTATACTATTTATTATTTTAGGACACAAATTAAGCAGATCCTAGGTATTAGAGATAACTGTTCTTCTTTGGTTAGAGTGTAATTGTAAAGTAGTCACATTTCACAGTTCTATTAAGATTAAAATAATGGAGCAACTCAGATTTAAAATGGCAGTTTCAAAATCCTGGTGGTCTCTTTTTGGAGTTACAGAAGTACTGAAATGCTGAAGGCAGCAGGAATAGAATGGGGGAAAATTCTAACTACAAGAGGGAGAAACTTCAGTGATGGATGTCTTTGTCTTGGCAGCACAGAGCATCATCTTGTTTTTGGTTAATTGCTGTACAAATTTTGTGGTCTATAATTATCTTTAATTATATAGATACACAACCATTAGTAAACTGAAAGGAAGATGATAGTTGTGCACAGTCAAACAACCTTCTTCTATATCTTTTTCTTTTCTGGAAGAGAGTATAGGTTTATAATACTTGTAGGTGTTTCTTCTGTCAGTTTTGGAACAGTATACATAACAATTATTTCTATTAGCAACTTTCATCACTCATTAAACAGCTTTGAGGAGCTGGGAGAAATATCTTGCTTCGGGACTGTGTGTCAGTAGCTGGCAAAGCAAAGCTGTAAAACAGCAGCAGGAAAAAATATCAGGCTGTAACTGTATTAGTGTTTCCCACCCTCCAAATGATCTGAGGCACTGGTCCATGCTGGGGAAGGATGTTCCTCGGTCACCCAAAATTTACCTTCATTGCCTCTCAGTCAGCAGTGACTGAGTGGTTTCAAGGTCAAGAAGGAAATACTGTTAACCCTTGAGAGATCCAAAACAGGTTTTGGATATCAAGCAGTCTGGAAATGTGTCTACATGCTACTCTAATGTAGATTTGCTGCTTCCTGAGGGAAAGAAACTTCTCTGTGCCTCTTGGACCATAACTGAGACCATTCAGTGCTGTGAAGGTACTAGATTACACAGCTGGAAATGAGTTGCAAAAGGAAAAACAATACATCTCATTTTGAAAATTTAAATGAGATACAGTTTTGCTTCGGAACAAGCAGAAGTATATCATGGACTATATTTCTACCTGTCAAAACTGGTAATGTAGTTCCAGATCATTCTTCTGAGTATTATATCTCAGAACAGGGTTCCTTCTAGAGTCAACACTCCTTAATTTATCAAACATCAGGGAAAGAAACATGTCAGTGATATCTAATCAGATGATGAGTTGCAGTTTTAATAAATTCATGTTTTGCTGATCTTTTTGCTGGAGGAGGAGGCAAATAAAGGGAAAATGAGAAATTATACAGTATTATGATTAATTGTATATTATTTGAAATATCTTCACTATATAACAGGTACAATTCTTTAGGATTGAAGTCTGCATGTCTTATAAGAGCTGTGAAATTAAAAGGAAACAGAGGACAGACGTTTACATTTCTATAGCTTGCTGTAATATAGAAGGTAAGTTTGTTAAATGTAGGCCGAACAGAATGTTACAGGGCAGATGGATGAACACTGAAGAGAAAGTAATCTATAACCAGCAATTTTTCAATAAAGTTAATTATTGGTTACCTTATTTATGTAGAAAGTTATTAGAAACCTAAGTGTATGAGTGAGAATTGTGTTTTATAAAGATTTTAATTTAGTGTATAGAGGCCAGCGAAAAAATATTACTGGGGCCAAGATGGGAATCAACAGATGGGTTCTCCAAAAATCACTAGGTTAGTAATTATGTACTTCTGTTATTCATTTTGATATTTTGAAAAAATATTTTAAAAGAGGCTGGCATAGCATGTAATACTTCAGACTGAACAGCAGTTTGTTGCTTCATCTTATATTGACTAGTAGAAATTTAAGAAAGGCAAGGAGTGGAATTTTGGAATTTGTTAAATGGAAGTATAAATTGAGGAAAGTTACAGTTTGGGCTTCTCAGAATTGGTCCTTGAGTATAATTATATCTAACATTGTTAAATAGTTTTGTGATAAAAAATGCTGGTCAATGTGCTAATAATGTCATGATGACATAAAATTAGTAAAAAATATAAATCCACCTAGTCAGCAGAACGCTGATTTAATATACAGAAATAATCCAGTGTTTTACAAACTGGACAGACAGAAATGGGATGCAATTCATCAGCTTAAAAGGCAAGTCCTCCACTAGGGTCAAAGCAAATATTTTTTGCTAAAGATTTTAGTTGTGATAGAGAAAGATCTAGGTCTGTGTGATCAATTCAGTATAAGGAAGACTTTTATAGGACTTTTGAGATTGTATATATGGAATATTGTACTGCTGTGCATATCATAAGCAATAATACCTTACTATAGTTGTCAGACTCCTATATTTAAATCATGACAGAGAATAGAGGAAAGGAAAGTTTATTTGTGATAGGAATCTAAAATAACTTGGCTTTTTTTTTTCCTAGAAAACAAAATCCAAAACCAAAAGACATATAAATATTTTACCTCTTTCGGTGCAGTTCTAGTAGAGGATTACACAATGTGTTTACTATGATAGGATAGAAGAGACCCATGTGCTATGGGAGATCCCTTCCAGTCTCATGTCCTCTAAAACTACTCCAGTCATTTTTTCCCAAATAAGTTCATAAACAACATTTTCTTCATGCTTTTAATTTATCTGCATATGAAAAATGAATTATTGCCCCCCCTATTTTAAATATAAAGGATTGAAATATAAGGCTCAAAGCAACACACTTTCAGTTCTGCTGAAAATAAGAGTCTTTAATCTGGAGACCAGCTGTCCAAGAGGTCTTGAAGCTCTAACAATTCTCAAAACTGTCAAAGATTTTTTGTCTCTTCCTTTTATTTTATTTTTTGGGGCCGTTATTTACAGTTAGCTCAGTTAATTGAATAATTAAAAATGCCATACACAGTTTGTTTTGCTTAATTAGTCTTGGAATACCTGAAAATTTCATTTTGTGTAAACCACACTGTTCAGAACTGTTTTGCTTGCTTTATTCTAAAGACTTTGCTGCATGATGCAGTTGAGAATGAAGTCTAAAATGAGCAGGATCCAAAACCTTGGATACTGATTGAAACTCCATAGGAGGACCAATAGTATTTTCAGAAAATTGTTAGAAATGAAGTAGTATTTTGTAGTGTCAATGGAAAGTAATAGCCAAGTTCAAAACATAGTAGTGTTAAAATTTTAAAGGAAAAAGTCCCATGATGACTCTATATATTGAATTACTGCTACTTAGTTGTATCTTCTTTGAGTATACTTAAAGTGATACCCACTGGTGTTATTGGAGGGTTGGGTCCAGAAATCAAAGCTGCCTTCTGCGGCTTTTGACTGAAGAAGCACGTGACTTTTACTCAGAGGAATCGTCTTTTGCAGATGGAGGTAGGTTAACACTAATTGCTTCTGAAACTCTCAGCAAGTATTTGCCCCATCTGGTCGTGACGAACAATTTAAATTCTAAAAAAAGTGAGAAAGACAACACAAAAATAGAAAGCAACTTTGGAATACTGAATGAAACTACGTAATGCAAGTTACTTAATATTTTGGTGTTGGGGTGGTGCGGTGCGTGTGTGTATGTTTTTAGTTTCCATTCATATTAATCGTAATCATACTAAGACTTAAGAGTGAAGAAAATAAGACTTTAGTCCTAACGGTGAAAATGATTTTGATGCCAACATCCTAATATCACCAGGAAAGATGAAATACAGTGGGATTGCTGTCCTGGAGTCTTTTACAATGAAAATGAACAAAGCCTTTCAGAATACATAACAGTGAATATTGTTTTTTTAAAATGGACTAGTTATTTTCCAGTATCTAAGGTCTAAGAAGAATTAATACTTCCAGAAAGTGAGAGCTTGGTATAAAATAATAGAATCTTGATTTATTAGCAAATTACGCCCCTTGTGCTGAGCTGGTAGCCCTATTTAGCCTGAAGAAGTGTGCATTTCTTAAAATTCCATCTCATTGTACTAGCTGCAAAAAGTGCATCCGCAAAAAGAACAGGTGTTGTTGTTAAAGTATTAAAACTAATAGAGAAATATTCAATGCAACCAGGATAAAGAGACTTTGGGGTAGCCAATGCATTTCTTTTACCAACAGGGCAGTGATTTGTCTTCACTTAAATAATAATCTTCAAACTGAACAGAGGGAAGAAATTGTATTTTGTATAAACTATAGCATTCAAAAATACTAATAAATACTAAAAATTACATGTTAACCACTTCGTATAATGGAGGTTTTGAATCATCTTGTTTCTCAGGAAATTTATTATTGAGGCTGGTTTCAGAATAGTAGATATATTATTCACCCATCCAGCTTATATCTAGTGTTTATTGTGCAGAAGACACAGATATGATATTTCACAAGATGCTCAATTTTTTTTGCATGGGATATTGGCAAGAAATACAGAAAAAACATCTTAATTATAATGAACCTGAGGAGTTATTGATTTAATCAATTGAGAAATACTAACACAAATATTGCCAAATAATATTTACATTTCTTTTTTAATATTTGCTTGTGTAATTATATTTCATAAAGATATAAATAAATAATAACACTTGCAGACATATGGGTCTAGTTAAATGATAGAGGCTTATGTGATAAATTTCTTTCCTTCTGAAAGTTGAACTAGTCATTAATGATGTTTGTGACATGGAATAAAATGGTATATTAAATCCCCAAAAATCTTTTGCAACAGTGGATTTAAGATATATAATGTCTCAACCCTTATGTATCAAATATTTTTTGTAGCTCTGAAAACAAATACTACAGTTTTAAGACCATGTGGATGGATAAGATGGCAAAAATGAAGTCATTGACAGTTCAGTTCCTTTGGTTTTAACTAGAGAACATTAAAATACAGTTATTTTTGTGTCATTTTACAGGTCAAGGAAATTAATTCCCCTTACTTTCATTTTCACATCACCAGCACCCTTCTTTGATCATCCCACTTTGTCTTTCCCTTGAAAGGCCAAATCAGAGAAATACTTATGCCATCTTCCCTTTTCCAGGCAAAACTGTAATGTATTAAAAACCTTACATTGATTCAGAGGAAAATTGCTGCTATAATGGCACAGATCTGGCAGTTTCCCAATGGCTTCTGCACCTTTTCTCTTGCTGTCTCCCTTATGGATTACAGAAGGGTGACTGCCCTGTCATAGTAATATGTGTGAGGTGTGCAAAGACCAGATACAAGGTCAGGCACTTGAATGGTGACAGGCCTCTACATGATTAGATTTAAGTTCTATCTAAATGCTTGTCAGGTTGGATTTAAATCTGCTCTCAGTTTCATCTGTTGATGCTACTCACACAGTTCTGTATAAAACTTGACATAATGTTATTTACAAAACAATGAACTTATGAAGAAGAGGGATCAAAAACCCCCACAGTATTAATAAATATGAGAAAGGAATTTCTGCAACAGCTCCTAAGTGTTCTCTACTTTCATCACAATAATTTACCTGAGATTGTATCTGCTCTCTCTTTTCAGGGGTTACTTTTGTTTCTTTGTTTGTTTAAAGTTGTTGTGTTGGAGGCCCTAGAGACATGCATAACATGGCTTCATGCTTTCTGAACCACGGTATGTCAGAGGTGCTTAAACGTGGTTGAGGTTTTGTAATTGGAGGAAAATTTACATAAATGCATTTCCAGTTTTGGCTTTTTTGTTTGTTTGTTTGTTTTGCCAGCACAGGCAACAAATGAACTTTGTGCTATTTGTGATATGCTTCTTTGGTGGTCTTCTTACTCAAATATCTGCCCAGTAGGGAAGTGTTTGCTGCCCTAAAATGCATTTCACAGAAACAGCTAAAAATGGATAAAAATATTTTCCTTTAGCCAAAACAGACCTAAAGAGTGTTGGTCTAATGATTCCCATTTCTCTTTCTAATTCCTGAAGAATGTGCTTCTTCTCTTGTAACGTATATTGGCTGTAGCTTACAGTAGCTGACCAACTTTCATATCTTTGTCAAATAGAATTTCTACTTCATAATACACTACAATTTTTATAAGGCAATTTAAAAGAATCCCAATTTAGAGATATTTTTTTTCATTCTTAGAAAGAGTCATCTTTTGAATATTAACTATACCAGGTAATTGTAATCTAATATTTTTTTCATTTATGCGATTATTATTCACTTACTGTTGAGGTAGGCAAATATTATATTACCATCTGAAGTATGAACACATTGCTTCATATACAGAAAAGTCCAGACATGCTTGTCAAGAAATCAGCATTAAAGTTATATACTTAAGTTTGGTTATGTACGGTTCATAATGTTTAGAAAATCTACTTTTTCTTATAGTTGGATTTGTTTGTTTTGTTGGTTTCTTGGGGGTTTTTTGGTGGTTTTTTGTTTCAGGTTTTTTTTGTGGGTTTTGGGTTTTTTTGAGGTTTTGGTTTTGTTTTTTGTTTGTTTTTCTTTGTTGCTCCTTTTTTTCTCAGCTGATACCAGTGTGTATAATAGGGCAGCAACTTGAAAAATAGTTACTTTATTGAGTGGCACTTAGGTGATTACAGGATCACCCAAGGCAAACTGAATCTTAAAATATTCTTGGCAGTGAAGGAGGAATTTTCAGTGGAGGTAAGAAAATACAAATTCAGTAATAAATTTATACTGTAAAGATATCTTTTATCTGTTCCCTATGCAGGTGATGATTTCAAATTATGGTAAACAATAGCATTGACAATACTCAGAGGGATACTGGCTTCTGTTATGAGGGAGATCTGGAAGTGGATACATTTTTAATGCAGAAAAATAAGAAGTCAGAGGATACCATGCTTATTTTGTTTAAATGCATGAACACAAATGCCAGAGTAGTAAGAACCTATTAAGGCCCAGTGCTGTCAGATAAATTAATGGAGAAATTAAGCATGAATACATTTTTATGGAATATTTTAAAAAGGAATTGTATAGTCTAGCTAGAAAAGAGCTAACTTTCTGAAAAAAGGGAGAATTCTTATCACAATTCTTGGCAGCTTCTGATAATTATGACTGGTTGCTTGGCAGCAAGAAGTTGGATCCACTGACCTCTGCATTCTCAGATATATTTCTGTTGTCTACTTGCCTCCCTTCCTCTAACCTTGGCATCTCGATATGCAAAATCTTGTTCTCTGTCTTCAGATGCCTGTCTACATTTCTGAGAGAAAAGATTTTTCTTTGGTTTTTGTTTGGGTTTTTTTTTCCCCCTTCAGTCAGCAGGTCTTACCTAGAAGAACTGCAAAGAAGAAGGCTATAAACATGAGTAAAAACAGCTGTTCTGCTGAATGCTCTCATTAAAAATATCAGAGCAGTTGGGACCAACTTCAAAGTGTATCTGTTGATTTCAAAAGAAGTTCTTGGTAGTCAGACTGTAGGCAAATATAAATGGTCTTTATAGCCCTAGTAGGTTTGGCCCACAAGGAATGGTTTGACAAGGGAATATGGGGGAAGCCTTTGGAAGAGTGGATCTCTATTCCATATAAAAACCATCCAGTGAGTACCACATTTTAATAACTTTTATTCTTGAGGTTCAAGTCACATTAAGTAAAATTATTAAATTAAAGAGATTTAGAGTAGAAATGGATGTAATGGTCTGATATCATGTAAATGGCTTGAATTTCGGAAGGGGTCAGTCTTTAAAGACTTTGCCAATGTAAATCACTGTAAAAAAACTAATATGCTGCAGCAAATCCATTATCCAAAACTGAAACACAACCATTCCTCTGAGATGATGTATGGCAACTCTTCAATAACACATACAAACACTGGAGACTCAAAAGAGATTAAAAGAACAGGATTGTAACCATATGGTCAGCACCACAGTAAGTATATAAAAGGGAAAAACTGTTTCAGATGAGTGCTAGAAATTTTCCTTTAATTCTACTTTTGGAGGTTAATAAGAAAACCTGAAGGAATCCTCAGAGAACTCATTTTTCACAGGGTTGAATTACTTTACAAATGCTAAAATTCAAATTTCATCTTAATAATTCACTCCAGAATATACTTGGAAAGGGCTCAGATGGGATGAACTTTTACAGCTAATTTTCATCTTCATTGATAACTCTTTTGAGAGCTATTAAATTGTTGGAATTTTCAAAGAGACATTGAAAAAAAAGGTGAAAAAATGAAGTTTATTATTTTAACTCTGGAATGTACTTTAGTCCTTGAAAACAGTTTATACACAAAGTAGAACTGTCTTCCTGCATTAATACTGTACTAAGAGGGAAAGGCCTTGCAAATTAATAAAACCATAACATTCAATTCCTTTCCCAAAAAGAAAAAAAACCAACACAGAATGAATAGTTTCTAGAGTGAATAATCTAACACTCCATACACTATTTATAGGGAAAAAGAATAAGTTTCTAAAGGGAAAAAGTTTTTGGTGGACTTGATGTTTATCTGAAGACAAACTCTACTTAGCTATTAAAAATCAACACTGAGTTTTGATTAGAAACTATTTAATCCTTCTCAAATGGGGTTAGAATAAGGAAGAGTTACTCTGTGTGTCCTTGTTTGTGTAGAAGATAAAATTACAAACACAGATGCAATTCCTAGAGGCTTTGTGGTCCCACTGAACAGTGCACACAGCACCGAGGGGCACTAGTGAATGGATGGATCAGCTGTCCTGCTCTCCCACAGCAGGTCTTTATTGAAAAGATTTGCAGTGCATTAGGGACTTTTTATAGTGCTCTGTGTTCTGCACTTTGCTGGTGTCTGGCTCCAGCACTGATATCTCTCTAATGAAAAATTTCCCCAAACCAGAAAACTTGTCTTTGATGGTAGGTTGTTGTTTTGGTTTACTTGCTTATCTGGCGTTCTATACTCTGCAGCACACCAAATTTAGCTTGAGTTTCTGTGTTCAATACAACATTCATTTCTGAAAGGAAAAATTACTCCTCCGAGTAATTTTTGAGTTTGTGGTGTGTTGCTGCCTAAAGAAGCTTGCGAAAAGCAGCCCAGGTACTCAGGTTACTTGGTTTTGCACATGTTCTTGCTAGAATCAAGAATGGGAGATAAACAATAGAGCTGGTAATGTACTCAGCAGCACAGTTGCTGCGTTACTTTGTGATCCATTTGCAACATTTTGTACTTAAAAGTATTACGTAAGGATAATAAAGTAGCTGACCGTCATTGTTCTTTTCATTATCAAATAGCAAAGTTGAGGTGCTGTGAAGTTGAGGTACCTGATAAAAGTTTACATAGAGAATGACTATTTTTGGTTGCTAATTCCATTGTATAAATGATCAAACCCATTAATGTATATGGATGAAAATATTCTTTCTTTTGGTTTGTTTGCATGTCTGTCTAAGAGTAAATTAAAAGTCTAATACAAAATCTTAGGTAACTTTCTCAGATTGAACTTATTGGGAAAATATTGGGCAATACTTTTATTAAAGAGGTAGTCTTTTTTAAAGTTTCTTTTACAACTACAATCAATTAACATAGCCTATGGAAGGAAAAACAGTTGTTTTAGGACTTATTCACAAATGAAAAAAGAACCCTACAGTTTTAAGTTTAAATAGTTTGATTGAGTAAACTTTGATGGCTATGTGCATATTTTACAAGAACTTTTGAATGAAGGCAACTTCAGCTTTATCGTCTTTTATCCAGCCCAAGAATCCATTTCATAAAACAGATTATTGCTAAATCTATTTCTTCATCTCTCTAAATTATAAGAATTATTTTAGCACAGTAAAAAAGTATCAAAATATTGCATACCCATGCTAAAAAAAAGTCACATCTTAAGTCTGATGTACTAAAAGAGGTTTTTATAGATAGAGTTCATACTATACACAGTATACTGAGGCTGTGGGAAGAAGTTTTTATTGTGTCATTTGATCTTTCTGTAACACTATTTTCTTATACATGTTTATGGCAGAGCTAGAAGCAGATCCCTTGACCTTCTTAATATGACAGGATTCATGAAATACCTGTTAAAATTAGGAAAAGATGGGGAGATAGAAAAGAAAAAATAGACAAAAAAAAAAGTTAAATGACTCAAACAAACTCACTCTTCTAAGGTATTGAAAAAGAAGCAAAAAAAAAAAA
>VWZG01011452.1:19171-29422 GCA_013396735.1 Grallaria varia
CACAAAAGACACCCCCCGCCCCCAAAACATTATGAGCATCATGTAGTGGTTTTGATTGGAAGAGACCTTAAAGATCATCTAGTAAAAGTGATCTCTGGAAGGTAAAGAGAAGCACACATTTAGAATCAAACAAGTTAGTCACCAACCTAAAATATTATTATGCCTTCCCTCAGCATACTCTAAGGTAGTGTTAATTTTCTTAATAGGTATCTTGACAAATAAAAAATACAAAAAAGAATTTCCTCTCTCTTCACATATTTTCTATAGCTTTTAAAGAAAATTTATAAGAAATATCCCTTATTTCAAACTCAAAACCTGTCTTTTCTATGAAAAATGCATACCACCTGCCTCTAAAATTTTGTTTACCCTATGTAATTTCACATAAACTGTCTCTTCACCTCGTGTGTTCCTAATGCTTTATTATATGACATATAGTATGAGATCAGAGCAGTGAATATCTTACTGCCTCCTATGCGATCACTACTGTTTTTATTACCAGCTTCTCTGGCATCTTAGTAACAGTCTTCTGTGTGATGCTAGGAGTGACAAAAGCAAGCTTTTACCCAGCAAAGGTCAACAGAAATCCTTGGGTAGTGTGGAGGGTCTGGAAAGTGAAAACAGTCCAGCAGTAAAAAGTTGTGATTCTGGCATTTCTTTCTCTGAACATCATCTCCACCATTCTTTACGGTCTCCTCTAATCAGTACTATTCATCTAACGTTCAACCTGGACATCTAAGCCACTGGAGAAGACTGTTGGGTTGTGTATGAAGTAAAAGCATGCCATGTATGTTGGAATGGTTTAAAAATATAGATCATGAGATATCAAGCTGACGTACAGGAAATGCACATTTTACTCAATTACTATTGTTCCCCATAGAGCTCTTCTAATTTGTTGTCTGAAAGTTATTTTTTTAATGAACTTATTAATACAGATTTACAGAGAGTTAAACTGTTATTTTAGCCATAGGTTAACTACTGTGAAAAATACAGGAATGATACAAATGTTTTTGCAACTGTTTCCTTTTGAATTAACTGGTATATATGTCATAAATTTATCAAACTAAGTTGGTACTGCTTAGATGCACATCATAAGCCTTGTGCTGCTAGTAACTGGAGAAGATTTTCCTTGGAAATGATTTTTTAGGGATTTGAGTTCTCTTTGTGTACCCACCATAAAGTTCCCGCAAGAGTATGTATCTGTTATTCTTTATTTTGCTGAAGATTTAGTTTTTCTTTTAGGGGAAAAAAAACACCAAACCAACCAACCACATAGTAACATATCAAGTAAAACAGAAAGTCTAATCAGTAGGTCTTAGGACATTGCACATATTGCAGATGTGTGATTCTGAGGGGGTTCAGCAATCCAGATGAAATGTACAGCAGGTATTTGAAATTTGGCTGCTGTGTAATTTCCTACTGTTTAATCTGTTCATTTTAGTGTCAAAAGGAATTAACAGATAGACCAATCACCTCAGTGACATTAAGGAAATCTGTTTTGTTTTGGTTTGGGGTTTTGTTTGTTTGCTTTTAGTTTGTTTGTTTGTTTTGTTTTGGTGGTTGATGTTTGTTTGTTTAGATTTTGTTGTTGTTGTTGCTCTGCCTGATGATTTAGGAGGTGAATTGTGGCAAATATTATTGCATTGACTAGAGTAAGCCTTAGGGTCATTGGAGGGTCAAGTTTTCTTCTTTGACTGAATGTGCTATACTGTTTTCTGAACCCCCCAAATGGCCTAACACCTTCCTCACTTATCTCTTACAATAGAGTATCTTTGACAGAAGATGCAATCTCTGATTTTTTCTCAAAGGACATACTAGAGATGCAATGGAGTACATGCCTATCATTCTGTTGAATTACTCTGTTTGTGAAGAAGGTGATAATGTCCTTAAGTGGCTTCAATAATCTACTTCTCCTCTCTCTCCCTGGGAAAACCATTTGAGTCATTCTGCTCCAGAAGAAAGCAGAAACAGCTAGAGTTTGAAATAGCTCTAAAGTGTTAGAGTTTAGTTGCATAAATCCTGTAGAAACAAAATGCATACTCATCTCTTTAGGTTTACTGAATATGCAAAACAGGATGTCGAGACAGCAACTCAAGTATATCTTGACTTTAGGACTTTGTTTACATTTGAAACAAATGTAGAAGATTGGACTATGGGAGAAAGATGCTGAGGAGAAAATTCAGGATAGGACTTTACTTGGTCTAATTGCTTTTTGATGATTTATAGCCATAATAGCATGTAGTATATAGCAATTTTAAAAAAAAATCTTATCTCCAGTTTGCCCCCAAAAAAAGAAAGATTAGTAAAAAGATAAATGAAGATATTTAATGCAGAACTTTAATGCATAGCGAGTTGAGGCTAGTTCACAAGTTGTAGAAATGGAAGTTGAGAGGTTAAGGCTCCATTTTTGACTGCTATAAATTGAAATCACCTCTTCATCATATCTGGCCTTGGTCAAGCCACTTACCCTTCTACTTCTTCCTTTTTGCCTTATATCTCACTGCTTATGGACCTCAACTTTCATACATTAGCACAGGCAATTACTGACAGTGATAACTTCCGAGACTACCTATTATTACTTATACCAGCATGTGAGAAATTAGGTATTTGCAGTTTGTGTATAGTCACACGCAGTTCATCTGAAAATGAAAAGCGATCTAGTCAGCACAGATGTGATATATTTATGAAAATACAACTTTATGAGCTTGATATTTTCAGTTGCCAAACCATGTTGAAAAGCCCAAGTAGGACTGAATTTATCCTCAGAATTTAGATGATTGAGAGGGGCTTATGGAGAAATTGATATGGTTCCATTTCTTGGATGAGGAGGAGGAGATTTTAGAGAGATAAAGGGTTTTAAGCCATGAATTGCAAGCAAAAGTACAGCTCTTTTGATGAGTACATCACCAGAAAATTTTTATTTTTGGTCTCCATGAGTATTTGAAAAAAATAATTTTGCAGTAAAAAGTTCTTTCTGTCTGAGATGCATAAAATAGTACAGCTTAGATGCCTTGGATCTGTTGTTGAAATGTTGAGAATCCTGTAGTTATGACCTGTTATCTTCAACCGCTTTCTGTTTACTAAATCATACATTGAAATAAAATATATGACTATAAAATGCTGAAACTTCAGATTTTGGTTCCATTACAGTTCTTTTTCTCTATAATAATCTCTAATCTAATAAACTTTTCTAATATTGCTGGTAATACACTTTTCTATAGTTCTCATTTTTTTGTGCCTTTGTAATAGTTTCTGATCTCCCTTTCATCAGACTGTGTGCTATCCTTACCAATAAAATTTTGACACCTCTGTCCACTGTAGTATCTCATTTATCTAAAGTGAAAATTGTCCAGAAATGCCAGTAGTTTTCACTGTCTCTTTTAGAGATGTTTTGTGCTCCATAGAGATGGAAAAAAAATGTGCAGGGTTTTGCTGCTATTCTTAGAAAGTTTTCTTCTTAGAAGTATGACAGCAGGAAGTTATGCAACTGATGTTTTGAAATGTATTAAGATGTTTTCAGTAATGGCACCATGATATACACATATATTGTCCACCAAAAATTAGTAAATAATACTATTCCAAATTAAAAATAAAAGACAATGGTAAAAAATTCAGAGCCAAGGAAAATCTACTGTAAAAACACCAAACAATGCGTGGAAATGCAGCACAATGTGCTTTGCTTGTTTTATGAAACTTGTCTATTTTCAAGTGTATTTAGTTTCAAAGACAAAACAGCGAATAGTAGTAGCATACAGAATCAACAGCTGCTTCTTGTTGTCTGCTAAAAGTAGGTGTTATTGAATCTTAATTAAATTACAGTGAAAGAAAAGCAACTTTTATTCCGCTGAGAATACCTTGATAGGAAACAGCCCATCAGTAAGAGTCTGACAGTACCTGACAGAGATACCTACATTTTTCATGGCAGCTACAGAATCTCTCTGCCATAGCTGGCTTTTAATTATGAACGACAGAATGTTTGGTGTGGATACTGAAAGACATGCCCTGACGTGCTACAGTTGTCATGCTTACTCTGATGTTTCTATGTGGTAATGTGAGGGTTAAGAGTGTTTTCTACATATAAGGAAAATATAAGGATTCTGTGACAGAAGCTGATAGTTTCCTATGTATCCCATAAATGAAAGTAACCCATTACTTTCCACTGCACGAGTCTGCTTAGCAAATACAACTAGTAATGAAAGAATTATACTAATAGAGTACATTTTTGAGCCCTCTAGCTGAAACTGTTTGCTCTGTAGTAAGGTTTAAAGGTTGCTCAACACTGAACACCGCTAGTAATGATATAGTACTAGGCCTGTGACCTATTTTCAGAACTAATTGTGGAACAATTAGTGGTTTGCCTGAAGGTCTTGCAGTTTGAACTATTTGCTGCTCTTCTGTCTTTCAGTGAATGTGTTAAAGAATAGAATGTGCACTAGGAAAAATAAATGCCACCTCCTTCATGGTCTCAGTGGCCAATCTGATAGAGATGAGAATCATTGTATTGGGTTTGAGTGGAAATATTTTAGTAGTTGGAGGGTACAGAGTCAGCTTCTGCAAGAGGGTGTTACAACCTTCCCATGTATCTGATAGAGCCACTGACCACCGAGAATCGAAGCGGAGCCTATGAGCAATAGTGGTAGTGCCACTGTGATATCATATTCAAGAACAGGGGGGAAATAACTGCTGCAGAACAACAGCCAGAGAGGAGTGTGAATATGTGAGAGAAACAGCCCTACAGACACCAAGGTCAGTGAAGGAGGAGGAGCAGGAGGTGCTCCAGGTGCCAGAGCTGCAATTCCCCTGACGCCCGTGATGATGGAGGCTGTGCCCCTGCAGCCATGCATGTCCATGTTGGGGCAAATATTCACTTTGAGTGCATGGAAGACCCCCTGCTGAAGCAGGTGGATGTCCAAAGGAGGCTGTGACCTTGTGGGAAGCCTGCACTTACCTGTGCTGGAGCAGCCTGCTTCTGAAGCACTGCACCCTGTGGAAGAAACCCATGTTGGAGCAGTTCAGGAAGAATTGCAGCCTGTGGGAACGAGTCACATTGGAGAAGTTCATGCAGAACTGTCTCCCATGGGAGGTACCCCATGCTGGAGCAAGGGAAGAGTGTGAGGAGTCCTCCCCCTGAGGAAGAAGGAGTAGGGGAGATGAAGTGACCATAATCCCAATTCCCTGAATCCCTGTGCTACTGTCAGGGGATTACGTAAAGAAAATCTGGAGTGAGATTTAGCCTAGAAACAAGGAAGGGGTGACAGGAGGGTGTTTTGAGATTTAGTTTTGATTTTTCATTATCTTACACTGATTTCATTGGCAATAAGTTAAATTAATTTCCTGATTTTTAATTTCCTGTGCCTGTAACTCATGAGTGATCTCTTCCTGTCCTTATTTTGACTCATGAATCTTTTGTTATATTTACTCTCCCCTGTTCTGATGAGGAGCGAGGAGTGATAGAAAAGCCTGTTGGGCACCTGTCATCCAGTCAGGGTCACCCCACCACAATCATTTTGAGTTTACAAATAGATAAAGAAGATGAGACCACCTTGCTGCCCGTGTGTTCCTATTATGGTCCTTAGGTGTGAATTCTCAAGGTTGCTTTAAAGAATTACTGTATTGCAGTTATTCTACTCATGCATCCTAACTCATCACACTAAAGGAAACCTTGGTGATGAAAGATGGCCCCTCACAACAAATCATAGATAGGAGGCTAGCCCAAACACTAAAATGTGAGTTTCCACAAGTTGCTACTCTAAAAAGCAATTGAAATACTTCAGGGACCTGTACCTGACAACCTAATGTTCAAGAAAGACGATGAATGAAAAGGTAGATAATTGCAAGGAAGAAATTTGACATTTTCATTTAGTTAGGATTCTAACCGCAGTTATTTGGAAAGATTACAGGTGTTTGTTGTTGTTGTTGTTTTGGTTTGCTTTTTTTTTTGCAAGGGGTCACTTGTAGTGCAGGATGTAGCTCGTTAAGAAAATGTTTACTATAATCTGTGTTAATGACACCACCATACATTTTATCAAGAAAAATATCTAAACTAGCTGTGTAGCACAATTGTTAGCCTTGCTGAACCTCGATTTTGGATTTGACTTTGATTTTTACAGCCAATATGATTCTCTGTTGTCTTTCTGATATGTTTGGAGGTCTAGACTTCCCCAAAATAACCCAAAATGCAAATATAAATTCACACAACTCTTCACCTCCCTGTTCTAAAACTGACTGAATAATTCTGAACTAGTCTGAATCAGTCTAAACTAATATCTTTGTTTAACATAGTAAATTCTGCTATCCCTTGAACGACTGACTGTGAACTTTCCTGTTCTGTGTTCAGCTGTACACAGGGCAGTGTTATGTTGCTCTCAGAGAGGGGCCACCCTTTGAAATGGTGGCGGTTTTTCTGCATGTTGTATTTTATCCTCTGTAAATTTTTATTCTGAGATAGAGGCATGTGAGCATCCAGCTGTTTCATGGGACATGACCTTTTGTTGGGACAGTTCAGTCATAGGAATAGGTTTCACCCTGACCACTTTTGACAAGTGGTATTACTGCTCTTCCTTAATAGGCATGTATTATTGTTTTCATTACTTGCAGAAGCAGCTATGTTTCTTTCCTCTTGTATTGCTATTGAGTACTTAGCAGGGATATTACTGAATATAAATCAATAGCACTAGTGCACCAATGCAAGTGCTTCTTTTTCCTGAGAAATGGAGAATGGCAAGGTTATCAGGGAAAGGTTCAGGCAGTCACATTTCGTACATATCTCACTGGATGTTGTACTCAAGTAATGCATTTAACTCTTCTGCCGTTTGTTGTTATAAATGAGAATTGTTGCATTGTACTAAGTAAATCTAAAGATGAACTAAAGCTGAAATGCGGTAAGAAACCCTAAATTTCTTACACTGTTTTCAGGGAGTGAAAAAGTGAAAATGTTACTCTATTAGACAAGCTCTATTTTTTTTTTAAGGGAGTAGGTTGTTAAAAGGAATTTATGCATTTCAGAATTAATAGTATGATTGAATAAAAAAAAAAAAGAGGGTTCTTTTTTTTTTTTTTTTAAGAGGGTATAGTAACAGGAAAGGAGAGGAAAAAATCTGTACTGTTGATCATTCCAAATTTCACTTTCTGTCTGAGACTGAAAATGATTTATAGTCTAACAAAGTATCATTTAAATAAGATTTTCAACATCAGAAACTGCTCTCTATTGCTTAAAATTGTACAAAAGGATACCAGAAGGTCCTCGAGCCCATCTCTGGACATCTTCCTATCCTCCTCCTCTAGCGGAGTTCACCTGCAGTATACACTTCTTGAAATATGATCATCTAACTGAATTTCATAACATTAGTGATCCAGAGTAGAGTATGTGTTCTAGTGCTTTCTTGCAGAAATTATCCTAAAACCTTTGTGGCAATTACAGGATGTCTCTTTGTGAGCTACCCAGAATGCTTAATAGAAAATAGTTTCATCTCTTTACAATGGTCTTTTACATTCCTCAGTTGTGTCTTCTCTAAATGGAATAACAGGTATTTGTTTCATTTGCTGTCACATAGTGCAGATTCTAGATCAATGTTCCCTGTGTAGCAGTGAACTTCCCATTACAGAGATAATTCTGAGTTGAAGCCTTTTCCAGGGCAGGGTAGACTAAAACTGCAATTTCCTTTGTCTCACAGACAATTTCTAGTCTACGTTTTGAGGTTTTATAATTACTTTTTTCATTAAGCCTGCTTATTTTCACTTGGGGTCAGTTTCTGACCCACGATATTCCATTTGCTGCTGATCTTTACAGGTCAGTCCTTTCTGAGAAGACTTCAGTCTGAATTATTTAATCATAGCAAATACTCTTTTTTACCTGCTGGTACATCTTGGTAAGATTAGGTTTTATGCTCAGAAATGCAATGAAAGTCTTAGTAGTTCTTCTGCATGTGAAAGTTTAAGATTACTATCATGAAGTATTTCAGTTGCCAGGAGCTGCTTTACTTAAAGTGCCTCATCAACTGCTGTATAAATGCTGGTTTTGTCCTGAGCGCTTTTGAGGCTGACTGCTTGGACACAGTCTGATATCACTTCATTTGCAATAGCTTCACTCACGGACTTAGTATGCTTTTTCTGGAACATGCTGAGATTATCCGGTAATGTACCAACCTGGCCATGGCTTTTCATAACTTGTCCTTTTTGGTTGTCTTGATATCATTATTGTCTTTCATGAAGAGTGTGTCAGGAATTGAATATGAAGTTGAAACTCTTTTTCTTTGAAGCCCATTGCCTTTTAGTCTGCTCAAATAATGCTAAGAATAAAACTAAGGCCTGTTTGGAATGAGAACTTCAGGTTATTAGCCATCTCTACTGGAGACATTAGTTTTTGGTTTGCTCTCTCAGCGAGGCTTTGGAAAAGGAAAGAAACACAAAGTATAATTACTATATGAGATTTCACTAACTTATGCTTGAGATTACATTATTTTCAATCTTTGAATTCTTGTTATTTGGGGAATTACCTGCTTTTCCTCTGGTTGGAAACTCTCATATACATTAATTCAGGTCCCCTGAATATAACCTATAAACAATAGCTGAGATTTTCAGTGTTACGACGAGGTTGCTCATTCATTTTAGAGATTTATCAAACCCGTGTTGAATTTGATGAACTAAATCAATTATTTATTTTTTAAATTCGTATTTCTTTTCTCATTTTTGAAGTTGAAACATCTTGAGTTTTGCAACATTTTACATTTTCTTTTTCTTAATTTTATTCATTGATAGTTATTTTCAGGAACAGAAACATTCAATTTTCTTAGGTTTTCCTCCATTTTGGTTTTCTTTAATGTTAGTTGTTTTGTCGGTTCAAACAGACCCATCAACAGAGATTAGTACCTAAAACCATCATTCTATCATGTGGGGGTTTTTGTGGGGTTTTTTGTTTGTTTGTTTTTTGTTTTTTTGTTTTTTGTTTTTAATAAGCACTGGCATAAGTAAGAGTCATTAGGTACTTACTACTTGTGAAAGTCCAGGTGGTTTTGATGCTGAGGACCTTGAGTACCCATAGGTGGATAAATAAATAGAGGTGTGTTGATTTTCAATGCTTCAATACAACAAATGTTCCCATTGGCTAGAGGAAAAAGGACCAAGGTGCAAACCAGAGCTTCTAGAATACTTGCTACCTTGATTTGTTTGTTTACTGGTTTAAGTGTTTAACTGTACATCCACAAGAAAAATAGACATTTTGCTTACTGTTAGGGTTAACGTATTTTCATTTTGCACTTCTTAAGTTCCTGCAGAATTGTATTCAATTTTTAAAAATGACAAGAGAACAAAGATAGCTTACTGTTCTGTTAGAGAAACTTTAATTATAGTGGTTGCAGGAGGGAAGAGAGACAGTAGGTCATGTCTTTATTAAAACATTTCTAATTAAGTAGTGTAGCTAAAGCTTTCCCTTTTTTACAGTGTGTCTCATTTTTGATAAAAAATCCAACAGCTGATTGGGCTGGAGTTAAAGAGTAAGTTTCAGGTCAACCAGTGCACTCAGATGTTGCTTTCCCATTGAAGCCACACTCAGTCAAGGCAACAGGAGTCAGTTTTAATGAGGCTGGAGCTGCCTATGAAGGAGATAGATCATAAATTAGTCATACAGGAAAAAGAAGGCAGAAAAGGACATGCAGAGGAGATAAAGCAGTTTTGGTAGATGAAGAAAGGTGGTTTCCTACTGGTGGCACTCACAAGTCCTTCAAAATGAAAGTAGCAAACGGCAGGGGTATTGTCAGTAAGTTGGGATGACAATTCTTTAGAAACAGATTATTGTCAAGGGCTTTTCTCTGATGAAGAATCAGAGATGAGATTTTCTGAATTTTGGTTGACAACTCCTTTTTGCTCTCATGCAAGACAGACTACTTTGAACTATGTCAAGTTTTGTCTTATCCCATTGCAGTTATGTCCATTTTGTGTTTACAACTACATGAGCAAATGATAATGTCAAAGTTGTGAATTTTGATGGAAAATCTGAAGACTGGATTTGTGGTATATAAAATTAAACCCTGAAAGAAAATCTATTCAGAGAATCTGGCTTCTCATCTGTGGAGAGGCTGACACTTCTGTGGTTTTCTTTCCTATTTCTTACTGGAGTGTGTTCCCCAAATGTTAGTAAATTTATCCTCATAATGAAATGTTACTTTAAGGAAACATTGTTAAGTCTATTTACTTATAAATAACTGTGACTTAACTTGAATACACAGGCCTTAATTAGTGTATATTTCTTTTATTATT
>VWZG01011452.1:30454-53803 GCA_013396735.1 Grallaria varia
GGGGTTGGAGGTTTTTTTGGTGAGCTTTTTCTCTTTCTCCTTTTTATATATGTAACGTTAGAATTTGGATACTGAGAAAAGTATGCAAGTTAAAATTTTGCAAAATAGATTAATTCTTGAGCAGTGCTTTAAAGAGAAACCCAGCATAATAAAATATATGCTGAAACAACAGGACCTGTCAGCCATACTAACGATGTAAGGCATTTTTCAAATTATCTGCTTTCTGCAAAATGATTGGTAAATTTGGTCACTATATGTAATTAATTGTCATCTGAATGAAAGACAAATGAGGTCTTAGATAGTCTTTCTGTGCCAGTGTGAATTTTAAGAAAGCAGTCTCCAAGCACTTTTCTAATAAAACTTACATAGAATGACAGCACACCAGTAATGGCATAAGTGTTTTCTTAAGGGATCAGGGCTCAAAGGCTGCAGGCCTCCCAAAGAACAGGAATATTTCCTTTCCATACTCCTATTCTGCTTTTCTTATAAATTTAACAATAAATTAGAATGTCCTGACTTTTTTTCTGGCTACCAACACAGAAGTCCAGAGAGATAACCTCCCCCCTCCTTTTTTAAAAGAAATATACACTCATCAAGAAAACCCAGGATATATTATCATATTTATTTATTCAGTTTCTGATGTCTTACTTTTTCTGTTGATGGTTTTTCAGAGATGATAACTTCAGCATTAGGATCAGTGAGCTATGAAGCTGTACATTTCTAGGCTTGCCTCTGACTAGCAAAAGGCCTATACGATGGTAATTTCCTCTCTGAAAAGTTTTCTTTACAACTGAAAAGACACCTTGAATTGTTTAACAGAAAAATAACATGTTTACTGGAAGAAAGTAAACTTCCACAAACTTTACAGACCTTTTCACCTATGTTTTCTTTCAATGCAGGGTTATTTACACAGTTTTGTATATGTACTTGATTTAACATTAAAATTCAAATTTCAAGGGAAGAGCATCGAAATAGGAAGAGTAAAAGACCTGTTTTGCCTCGCCATAGAGGGGAGCTACAGTTCACTGCAGCACGTTCTACTGCACGTGCTACTCTGATTGTGTCAGCCAGGACAACTGACTGCCTTCCTAGTTTGGCAGATTTCAATGGGCCAGAGATGTTCAGAGATGTATGAGGGGATAAAAATTGAGGAAGACTTCAGTATACCCATAAGTAAATTTAGAATCCAAGAGGATGATTCTTGAAGCTGCTGCCCAGGGTGTCTTTGTTTTTGTTCATGACACTTGCCTGAATAAAACTTTGTCTGCTCAAGCTTCTAGGTTGTTGATATGACTAAATAGTGTCATTTTTGCCCTAGGCATTAGTAGTAAGGATTTATTTTTTTTAGGGATAATGTGCAAAAGGATTTATTTTCCTACAGGAATGCCTACCTTTACTTAAGAAGCATTCTAGTACACATCTTGTCTTCCTAACATCACAAATACACTGGTACAGTTTAAATGATTTAAACAGAGTTAGAGGTCTAAAACTTACGTTAATCTGGAAAGGTTGTTGAACCCAGGTTCCTCACTTCCTGGAGGGCATTAATCAGTGCCAATCAGGAATAGTTAAGAATAAATATACCTTAAAAAGATAGACTGATTTTTTTTCCCCCTGGCCTTATTTTCTGTGTCTAATAAACTATTTCACTTCCAAAAGAAGGGGGTGGGGGGGAAAAAAAGTCCGCCTTTTAGAAATTTAAAAATCTTCAGGTTTGCTCCCCAATTATGCTGTCAGGGAACTTTCCTTGTTTAGCTGTTTCTTCTTAGATTTTCAAACAGGCCTGAATAGCTTATGTTAAAATGTATCAACTTTATCTTTTAAATGCTCAGGAATTTAAAAAGTGTGTAGGAGCTGGAGTTCTGCTTGATAGTCCTAAAAAATCACTTAAATGCCTCTTGATCAGTTGTTAACTAACTTAAAAAAAAAAACCTACAGTTATTCAAGCTGACTTAAAGTGAAAACTGACGAAAAAAGTGGTGAGATTTGCTTTTATTTTTCAACATCTGGGGAACACAATTTCTTCAGTTTGATTAAGACACACATTTATGCCATTGTAAAGAAACAAGGCTGTATTTATGTAGCATTTAGATTATTTTCAGAAGTTTCTGTTTGGCTGACTCCTTGCATCCTCTGCTCTATTCTGTGAAGGACCATATTCTGAATAGTCCTCAACTACTTCTTCAGTCGTATTCACAAAAGAACCCCACTGCACAAACCTTGGTTAAATAGATTGAGAGTCTTCTATATACTTTTGAAGTTTCCTATGGATTTGATCTTATTTTTATCTGATTATCAAATGTATAAATCAATAATTATTACAAATGAACTTTTTTTTTTTAATTTGACATTGTACATCTACTAATAAAGAACACCTGTGTGCTCAAATGTAAAGAACTAAAATATATGCATTGGCCTGATTTAACCACAAGTTCATAAGCTACAATGATCATTGTATTTAATTTTTTGGTGATTGTATTCAAAGTTTTAGGGGCTGTGGGTGCTCAAAAACAATGAAGAGAAAATTGTATTGGAAAGACGGACATTTCAATTACAAACAGTACCCTTATCACAACAGAAAAATACAGCATTTTAGACACTATGCTGGATTCTATGTGGATGTAGTGTTTTTTAAGCCAGAAAACTGCCTTAAAGTCTCTTAATATAGTTAATCTATTCTCAGAAGCACTCTGAAGCAGTACTGAAATAGAACTGAATTCAGTTATGCTTCCTCAGTAATTTCCTATACAAAATTTATTCAACTCAAGTAAGGTTGCCTTTACAACCCTCACCATTTGAAGTTGCAGATAATGCAATACTTTAAGTGCAAACGAGCATCTATGAATTCTGCAAGGGTCTTATTCTTAGTATCAGTGAAGTGTGAACACAGGCTTGTGACTTTCACATCATATTTCTCAAGTAACTTATTAAAACTGACTCTTATGTTTTAGAGATGATTGTTAATGTGAACAGCTCCATTGAGATGAATGGAGAAAACGTCTTTTCTCTGAGGTATCTTTGCCATGTTTTCAGGCTGTCTATTTGCAGCACAACCTTATACCTCGTTTGCATACAAGAAGTTGTTTTCTCAATCTTGAGGTCCAGCAATATTTTCTTGACTTCTTCCCTTGCTTAAGTTACAGATCCAAAGACTGATTAATTTGGCTGGAATCAACAAAAGATGTCTCTTTATTTTTTCAGTTCTTTTCCTCATGGAATTACTTTCAAAAGGTAGAAAGTGCAACAATCATTTAACTTTTTAGTCTGTTGGTTTATTAATCAAAATTTGAAGTGGACTAGCTTTTTTCTCAAATATTTACAGCACTTGTAAGCTTGTGAGATCCTAAAGGGGAAACCTTACTAGAATATAAAGCTACTTTTTTGATATCAAGCAGCAAACTACTTGTTTATTCTTTTTAATTACTTATTATCAAATTTGATTATTTATTATCAAGTAGCTACCTCCTTCTCTTGTAAAAAAAACCCCACCAACTCCTGGTTTATTCAGATCAAGTGAAACAACATCCTTCCCCACAGATTCTCTCTTTTATGCAATAGTATTTTATGGTATGATATTCAACTGTTGGCACAGATTCACTGCACCCAATTGAGAAATGTTTGACATTTGGTCACATTTTGACTTAGTAGCATGTTGAGCTAGGCAGATAATTCATTCACGTAATTCAATTCTTTGTTCAGTAGCCAAGCTGAAATTAAAAGTAAAGTAAATGGGTTTCAATTTTTCCAACCTGAAAATTTTTCATTTTTCCTGTCAGGTTGAATAGATGCATCAGAAGTGCTTCATTTCAGAGGCTGTTTTTTTGTACAAAAGCAGTGGAGTTTTTGAAATACATTCCTAAATTGCATGAAGAATTAAAATAGAGCAAGAAGTAATGGTTGTTCTGATGACACATCTATTATCTTCCCAGAAAATGGTATTTAGAAAGCTCAGCTGACAGGTGAAATAATATGATTTATCCTTCTATCTCGTAGTCTGTGTTTATATGGGTATCCCATTTCTGTAAACAGCACTCTGTACCTTGCATGACATGCTGTAGTTCCCCAAGTTGAAGGATAGTTTAACTTACTCTAAAACTTAATCACTGTAAAAATGTTTTCCACAACATTAGTAATTTAGAATAATAAAACTTAATAACATATTAAAAATTGCTAAATATACTTTTAAGTAGTTTCAAGTCAATGGTAAGAAACTAGTTTTATTGTAAATGTTGTATGACTAGTTATTTTTAAATTATTTTAAACAAAATTTAAACATGAAAAACTTTTTCTACAACCAAGATTATTCTTTAAATGAAACTTTTGGCTATCACTAACCAGAGATTTATATGAATTTCTTTACCTGGAGCCAGTTACTGCTCAAATATCTTCATGTATCCAGTGTATTTCTTTAAATGCCTGAAATAAAGTATCTGTGTTATAAAAGGCTGACAAATATGTCTGGAAGGCTGAATACTGCAGACTATGCACTGAAAGCATGACTCTTGGTTAAATATTAAGGTCTTATAACTTAATTGTAGAGTCTGTAATGAAAGAAACACATGCACATTCTACTTACGTTTTAAATTAGAAAAAATAAGGAAACAGCTTTCTGAAACTGAAACAAATTCATTTACAGGATAGATACATTTAAAAAAATAGACAAAGCCTAATTCCTTGGTTTAGTTAAAAATTCTTTGAATGTAGTTATAGAAAATACACTTTAAAGGACAATCTATGCTAAGAAAGGAGCAGTAATTAGATATACAGCAGACCTTTCTGATCCTAAAATACATTCTAGCCTCTTCTATGTGCAAACCACATCAGAGCAGGCTGTAATAGCTGCTAAGAGTACATCTCATTAGCATTGCTGCTTTTTTAAAAAACTTTTTTTTATCATATCAGTGCCTGAGGAAGAATTTTATATATTATTGAAGTAATTGAAAAGATACGTGAGAAAGTAAGCTGAACATATTAGACCAGTGTCCTTCTTAGAGCTAACATGCATTGTCTTTCCTAGAATGCTAAGTTCAGACCCAACTAGTATATCTTTGTGAAGCAGACATGTGAGCTGTGAATTTGACTTAGAGCCTGTGCTTGCTGCCATCTCTGTGCTTGTCAGCACAAGAGTTACAGTGTCATAAGGAGACATTTCCCTTCCAGTGCTAGAATTATTACCACAAAGGGAAGGCAAAGGAAGTGTAAGCTGCTTGGTTTGTTGCTGTTGTGGAAATTCTTAATTTGGCAAGGAGCAAGAAAACCTAAGCCACTGCCAAAATCATTGTTTTGTATGCCTGTATTAGTTCTGTGTCACTCTTGTCTGCAGCAAACAATATTCCTGTAGTGCACATGATGAAAAGAGTAATTGTCAATGATGTCTAGAGTTCACTGACTACATAGAGCCATTAAGTGTATTTCTCATTTTACTTGCTTTTTTCCACAAAACAAGCTTTTAAAAAAAATTTTGAATGCTCTGCGAATTCCAGTGAATTCAAGTAAGATTGCGTGGGTGTATTTTAATTTAAGTTGGGAGGACAAATAGTTGCAGCTGAGGAAATCAGATTCATGACGATCAAATACATTCCACAAAAAGCACATTTGTGCACACAGAAAAGATCATCTGCCAAGAGGGAATATAGCAAAGTTGACTATAGCTATACTATAAATTCTGTTCAGGTACTGACAGCATTTAGAAATTTGTAAAATTTTTGGGATAAGCAGGCATGTTTTCTAAAGATCTTTTCTGTACACCTAAGGACCCGGTGTCAATTGCTTCACAAGATCAAGTCTAAATGAAGTGAAATACACAGTATCCTGGGCATGAACAGCAAGTAGCCAGTTAAATACAAGTTGAAAACAAGTAGTCAAAGTTTAACTTTATTTTAGGCCATCTACTAAGAAAATGTGGTTGTTATCTGTGTAGTAGAAAAGTCTGGAGCACAAAGAGTGGTTCCCTAAGGGGTAGAAACTATAATGTTTCATAAAATTAGGCTCTTTAATGAGTCTGTATAAATTTTAGTTTCTGGCCTATGTCTTCGAAGGTATTTCATAGTATTGCCCTGATTGTAGAATCAAAATTTCCGATAGATGAATTTCTCATATTTTGTGGGGAAGGAGCCATGTCTCCAGTCCATGCTGAGCTTAATGTTGTGTAAGTCCAACACTACCCACGTGTTTGAGAGATTTGAAAGAATATTTTTAATTTACTAGAGTATGTTGGAAGGCAGTTGATAGATTTTCTGAGTATCGCTTAGTAACTGGCAGAGAATGTATGTCTGGGAAATGTATGATATTAAGGGCAGAAAGTGTGAGGAGATTCAGAAGAAAATGTGTGCACTGGAGAGTCATCAGGGATACATTTATAAGCAGTGAATGCAAATAAGTTGCTGAACTGTACCATTTTACATACACAAGTAACTTCTTAAAACTAGGTCTTATGCTCTGGAATGTGCATTAAAATATTGTTGTCATACATAAAGGTACCTTTACGTCCTTAGTATACATAGGCATAAATTACTCAGTACTTACTTTTTATATTTTTTTAACTCTATTGGATTAGAACTGAAGTATCAAGGCCTGAGATTTTTACCAGCTTTGTTATTTGATTCACCTTCAGTTTTCTGATAAAGTGAGATACCAAACATTTTCTGTGTCTGGAGTTTTAAACTAATACTTCAGAGAGAAAAAAGTTAATTCAGGAGAAATTGAAGCGTCTTGCTTGCTTTATTGTACCTTTGTAATTTTTGACATAAATGAATTCAATTTCCAGCTGTGAAGAAAACCAAGAAATGCTTTCGGATGGGATTTTTTTTTTTTTTTAGTCTTTGTATGCTTTTTAGTAAATTAGAGGGTAATATGCATATTTTTGTGAAATAATTCTTTGTCTAATGTATTTAACCTCATTGCCTCAGTTGTTTATAAAATGCGCATTCCTAATGATTGTTTTTAATTTAGGATTCCTTTTGTTTGTGGTTTAGATAAGTTTAAAGAAGGTACTGAAAATGAAAGACAGAAAAAATAATTTCTCAAATGAATTGTATGAGAAAACTCTGTGCAAAAATTCAGCAGTCCTCATTTAACTCCTAATTGAAATATTTTCATGAAAGATTGTCTACCTTAATTATTCTAGTTTACTAGAGAACAAATAAAAAGAAAATTTATATGGCTGATTGTATTTGATCTGCTGTCATTAAAATATCTATATCCAAATGTAGTTCCTCATGTGAAAATACAGATTACAATGAAGTGAGAGAGAGTATGAAGAAAGTAAACATGATGAGAGAATACTTTGGTAAGGTCTGAGATCTAAAATTGGCTTGAGTTTATACAGAGCAAATTTTCATAGCTGCTAGAGAAATTGAAAAAATGCAGTCATCCCAAGTCCTAAAAATCATTGAAAGTTGGTTACAACTAGAAAATAAAAAGTATACTATAGAATAATGAGTTACATTACACTAGAGGAATGTTGCTCATTTGACAAAAACAGGTGCTTCTAAGACACTTTTTTTCCCCCTATTTTTTCTTTTTTTTTTTTTCTTTTCAAAATTAGATGAGTAGTTATTACAATTTTTTAGGGAAAAATTTAATGAAATGTTTCTTTGGGAGAATTAATTTTATAAAATTGCTTTTTGAGATGTTCTGCTGAAGTATCTCTCTTCTGTGGATGGGTTAGAGTGAAACAACACTGAATGATCAGTGTTAGTAAATATATGTATGTAGGGTTTATTTTATAATGATTTGGTTTGCCATGGAAAGCAGGCATGTAGCTGTTTTGGTCGTTATCTGTTGGAATCCAGCAATATGAAAGCATAAAAATACCAAGAAAATGTATAAGGGGAAAGAAAGAAAGAAAGAAAGAGAAAGAAAGGATAAGAGTAGAAAGGTATCACTGCCCACGGATCCCACAATGAGGCTTGATTGTTGCAATTTTAGATTTAGTCAAAGTGATGGCCACAGTCTTTATCTGTTGTGGGTGGGGGAAGCCCACTAGACAAAAGTCCAATGGGTTAATAAACACTCTGGTTCTAGTGGGAACACCCAGGTACCTTCCCTGGAGGAGCTTTCAGTCCTCCAGTGGAAGGCCTCAGAAATGAGTCTGAGGGTGCTTGGTGGGTCTTTGATGGCTTATGACCCCTTCTAAGACATGAAAGCTGCCTCTCCTGTCAGCTTAGCTGAGCCAATTATGCCCCATGAGAAGGCCTCTGAGGCCTAAGTGGGAATGTGAATGTCTCACCTGAATGTCACCTTCTTTGGGGGGCAGTGGGAGGAATAGTATAAGGAAGGACAGTTGGCGTGATAAAAAACACTATCCTATCTCTGCAGAGTCTGCTTCTTATCTGGCTCCAAGCGAAGCTTGTAGCCCTCTGTCTTATGCAGATTGGAGACTTCACTACCACGCACCCAAAAACTCACCTTTTTCCCCTTGAGGTGTGCAAATCTGGCATCAACAAAGCACCCTGCTGCCTCCACAAATGGGTGGTTGTTTTGAGTTATTAACCATTAACATTTCAATATATGGAAAGGATGCAAAAGCAATAGTAGTTGAAAAATGTGTGGTCGTTTTTGGTGTGCATGTGTGTATATATATATATACATTCAATTACAAATTTATATGCATATATCTATAAATGTGTTTGTGTCATGATCAGGGCTTGTATCTGAAATCTGAAGTTTCCATTCAGAAGCAGAGATCAAACTTTGCCATGTAGTTCTTATCTCCAGCAATGCTAAGTTGATTTCACAGGTTAAGGTTTAGTCATGCTGGCTTCAGTTTTGAAAGGAACTATGATTCTGATCCAGTAAAGCGTGTAAGTATGTATTTAATTTATAAAAATAACCTTCTTATATTAGATTGAAATTTAGGTGTATATGTGAAACCTTCACTGGATCACCAGCCAGTCCAGGGTGGGGATTGTCCAGCTCTGCTCTGCTCTGCTCTGCACTGGGATGACCTCACCTTGAATGTTGTGCGCATTTTGGGCACCACAATATAAGAAAGATATTAATCCATTAGAAAGTGTCCAAAGGAGGTCAATGAAGACAGTGAAGGGCTTGAGGGGAAACCGTATGAGGAGTGGCTGAGGGTGCTTGGTCTGTTCAGCCTGGAGAAGAGGAGACTGAGGGGAGACCTCATTGCAATTACAACTTCCTTGTGAGGGGAAGAGGAGGGGCAGATCTTTTTGTGGTGATTGAGGTAATGGCTTGAAGTTGTGCCAGGGGAGGTTTAGGCTGGATATTAGAAGGTTCTTCATCCAGAGGGTGGTTTGGCCCTGGAACAGGCTCCCCAGGGAAGTGGTCGCAGCACCAACCCTGACAGAGTTCAAGAAACATTGGGACGATACTCTCAGGCACACAGTGTGACTCTTGGGGATGGTCCTGTGCAGTGCTAAGGGTTGGACTTGTGGGTCCCTTCCAATTCAGCATCTGTGATTCTGTGTATTGGGATAAAAATACTCGTTGCTTCACTGAACTGAGTACACTGAGGCAAAGGTGTCAATTGAATATTAGTGTTACAGCTGCATAGTAGGTTCCTTTGTAAATATTAAGTTTTATATTTGTCTCAGGTTATGGGAATAATTTTGATATTTGAAGCTTGCAATTCTGGAATTACTCTGCCACTTTTGATTGTATTGTTTTGAATAATTCCTCCATTAGCAAGGGGAAAGATAGTTGATTTCCTTACAACTTAATTTAGATGAGAGCATGACAGGTTGCTTGGCTTTTTTTATTAAATATGAATAAATGCACCCATGCACTTTAGCCGCCTACCTACACACTACTTCAGGAAAAGAAGTAATTGTTCAGGGCCACTCTGACTTAACCAGAGAATGTGACAAAATGCTACTGTAGTAAGGTGAGATGTAGCTAAAAGCAAATCTGCCAAAAATATAATTAAGGTAAATGGAAACCTATATTAATGAAACTCATTAAGAAGCTGATGCAGGAAGAAAATGCCGTTTGAGAATAATTATTTAAAAGCAAAATCATCAAGGCTTATTCTGTGAAGTAAAAAACAGTTATGCATTCAACGACAGTTTGAAATTAAAAGAATGTAAAGGATTGCAAATCAATAACAATAAAAAGTGCACTAAGCTAATAGATCCCTTGTTTCAAATTGAAAGTGACAGTTTTGAATTCTAGAGTAAATCCTTAGTGATGGCCCTTTTCATTACTACACAGCAGCCCTTGCCATTTTAGCTTCCACAGCTGTACTCACTCAGCTACGTGCTGCTTTGATCTATGACTCTATTTGCCATGCCTTTCAGGGATAGGGAAGTGGGAACTCATTACTGAAAAACACCCGAGTGATTTGGAAGATAGATTTTCATGTCACCAGCTGATCCCTGAGGCTCAAACATCCACCCTTTGAACAGAAAGTTAAGTAAAACCTGAGAAGATGTTTTCCGTGTTGCTCTTTCAAAAGGGACCTTTCTGACTCACTGATTTAATGGGCGTATCTGTTTACAGTGTGTTTTCCCGTGGAGTAAACTCTTTTCCTTGCAGTGAAGAAATAGATTGGTGTGGTTTTTTTGTCCTGTCTCCTTCTTTCAGCTGTGTGCTATTCCCATTACACTCTGAACTGCTGGTGCTTGACATGTAGGAGTTGAAGTAATCAGAACTGACTGGAATAATCAAGATGAAATAGCGCAATATTATACCATAGGAAAACATTCTGTAGATAGAGATACTTTTGTCTCCCCCATCTCCCTAATTTCCTTAACACTGCAATCATCATTTCCTGTAGGACATTTATGATAGTGTTTCCTCTTAATTACTCTTAAAATATTTTATTCCAGAAAAAAATCAGAAGTACTCTATGTTTATTGGTATATTAATGAATGTGCTTCAAGACAGCAGCTGGGTTGTATGAATAATTAGTTTTGTTTCTCAGGATAAATAAAGGATGACTCAACCAAAAATTACACAAGCCTTCATTTTTAACATTATTGAAAATATTGGGGTTTTTTGTGTGTGTGTTTTTAACAAGAACATCTAACATTTTTCCAGTGAATACATGTGGAGAAAATACAGTTATGAAAAGACAGAAACAAGTTTGCATTAGTAAAATATTAAAAGTCTTTGAAATAAATATTTCTATGATCATTTTTCCGAAGTGGCTATGAAACAATAATAACCCATACTCCAAATAGAATAAATCTCCTGTTTAATATGTGGTAGACCGCTGATCTGCTATCATCTGCTGTATTGGAGGGAGTGATAATCTAATGATTAGTGGAAATTGTAGGAGTAATTTTGATGTTGTCTAAATAGTTTACATTCAGATAATTGGAATTGTTTGGACATTTAATTATTGCTAAAATATATTTTAGGCCTAATTCCTTCCTTCTTGAATTTGGGGTCTAATCCTCTGCCTTTGCAACTAACAGAAAAAAAATCTTAGCATCAATTTTGAGTTTTAGATTATTCTTGCATCCATTTACCGAGGGAAAAAACGGTTACAATGATCCAAGACTGAAAGAGTTGGGATTGTTTAGCCTGGAGCACAAGGCTCAGGAGTGATACTTATTAATGTCTATAAATACCTGAAGGAGGGGTGTAAATAAAACAGAGCCATGGTCTTTTCAGCAGAGCTCAGTGACAAGACCAGAGGCAATAGGCACAAACTGGAACACAGGAAACGGCCTCAGAACATGAGGAAACACTTTTTTCACTGTGAGGGTCACTGAACACTGGAATAGATTGGAGCACTGGAAAAGAAGGTCATGGAGTCTCCCTCTTTGGAGATTTTCTGGAGCCACTTGGAGATTGTCCATCTTGTGTTTAAAGTTGTTAGCATAGTTCTGGAATTTTTTAGTGATACAGTTGAACTTCCACCAATGAAATCAGCAGCATTGCTATTGATTGCAGTGACAGAAGTACTGTGTTTTGTTAGGAATATTAATTTAGTTATGCAGACAGGATTAAAAAAGGAGAATTAAAACTCGGAAGCTTCAAGTTCAAAGTTGTATTTCTCATTTAGTTGATGGCTTGCTCTCTGACCCGAGGCAAGATCTTTTAATTTTTTGTCCCTTCATTTTCTAATTTGTAGAACCCAAACAATAAAATGTACCCACCTTGCAGGGATGTTGTTTCAATTAGCGCTTTTAAAGTGCACTGAGCTCCACAGATAAAAGACACCATAGCAGTAGGAACTATTGTTATTTTTATATCATTTTAATACATGCTAGCTAAGCTCTGTGACATTAATCTTCATTTATCAAGAGGCTTATAACTCACTTCTGGCTAACTCTCTTGTGCATTATAATTTTCTCTGTATACTGAAGATATATGTGAAATTGGTATACAACCATGCTGAATTTTATATCAGTATGTTCTGGGTATTCATGAGATAATAAGATATTTTTAAGGTTGCTAAAATAATTTTTGCCTATTGACTAGTGATTTTATGCTTGACTGATGTTATATTTTTCCTTTTCTTAAAATGTATTGTAATTAATTAATGCAATATTTTAAGTGGGACTAAAATGAAATGTTATGCCATGTGGCATTATTGCAGTTTGTTGAAGCTTACTGGTATGAAGATCATAACATGGACTTGTGCACTTGCTTTGGTAACTACATCATTGCATATCAAACCTTGGGACAAGTACAGTGCATCACCCTGACGAATGACACTTTTTTACTGCGTGCAATGTCTAATATATTACTTTTATTGTATCTGAAGTAGACAACTTATACTAGCAGGGGTTTTTGCATGGCATTTGCTTGCAAAGCTGTATCCCTCAACTAGTAATCAAATGGATTGCATAATGCCAAAAGAGTTTTGAAGGGAAATAGCTGCATAAAGCAGTATTAACAATGGGTGATATGGTGTCAACTAATTGGTGTTCTTGCCTTATATCGGAGATATATCAGAGAATATCAGAGATAATCTGGTAACGTGGTGAATTATGGTAGAAGGGCCTGGAGGGGAAAACCATATGAGGAGGTTGAGGTCACTTGGTCTGTTCAGCCTGGAGAAGAGACTGAGGGGAGATCTCACTGCAGTTACAACTTCCTTGTGAGGGAAAGAGCAGAGGCAGGCACTGATCTCTTCTCTGTGGTGACCAGTGACAGGACCTGAGGGAATGTTATGAAACTATGTCAGAGGAGGTTTAGTTTGGATATTAGAAAAAGGTTTTTCACCCAGAGAGTGGCTGGGCACTGGAACAGGCTCCCCAGGGAAGTGGTCACAGCACTAAGCCTGACAGAGTTCAAGAAGCATTTGACAATACGTTTGACCACACAGTGTAACTCTTGGGGATGATCCCATGCAGTGCTAAGGGTTGGACTTGATGGTTCTTGTGGGTCCCTTCCAATGCAGGTTATTCTATGATTCTGTGGAACTCTCCACCACGTGTAAATCATTCGGTTTAAATAAGCAGTATCTGCTTAATTTCATTTTGTTTTATTTCTGTTTGCTCTACATGCGTTAAAGGTAATTTTTTTGCTAATGCTCTCCTATTATTTTCAAAGTTGATTGACATTGTAAGAAAGGTGAGGAGTCGTGTTTGTCTATTAGCATTGTTTCAGAGACTTGATTTAACATCAGTTATTCAACATAAGTGAATATGAATATAAAAATATAATTTCTACAAATATTATCAGTATTACCAATTAATATTAATTAACTAATATTAATTGTGTTATTTAAATTTTTGATGTAAAATTTTGTTATTCATTTTTATTTAGATAATATAAATACTGAGTGAATATGTAAACTATGATTGTATTTGCTGTATGTGTATATATATATAATGGTCAAATGAAATTATTACTAGATCATAAGGACAAGTGGATGATGGTCAAGTGATTGCTGTGGAAACTAACCAGGGATGTTTAAGGAGTCCCTTCTTTAAACTGTATTTTTAATGACCCTCGGTCCTCTCGTCTCTTGGACCATGGGACAGATTATTCAGTTAATCTCAGAAGCAGTTCAATGCAGTTTGTATAGGTTTGAGTTAAACACACTATATGGTTTCAAGCAGTAGTTTGCACTGACAGAGAAGGAGTGTTATGTATGTTACTTTTCCCATGAAACAGAAAGCCGTAGCAAGGAGGTTGTTAGGTGGAAAACAGAAATAGACAGCCATAGAGGCTTTTTGTGTTGACCAAAGCCACTGTTCAACCTCTTTTGATTTAAAATTAAAAGTCTAGGCCCATACTTAAGTACAGTGACATGTTTAAGCAATTGTATTTTTGAGTTTAGGTATCTATAAAACTTTTTGTACTGTGAAGATTGGATGCTGAGGTGAAGATTTCCAGACTGAAGTCACATTTTCTGGTCTAGATTAGTTATTACGCTATTTCACTTCTAAGAGTATGCTTTTTCATCAAAACCTGTGTCACTTTACAGAGATGTTAAGCTGGTACTATTAAGTAAGAGGAGATTAATTAAGTATCACTTCTGTAACAAATATTATACCATATGTTTTTCATTAGTACTTCAATTATTTCTTTTGCATTTATTTGCATTTACATATTTATATAAAATAAGCACTAAATAAAAGGAGTCTCTAATTGTATTACTGTTGCAAATTTTATTTAGAATAGATGTTTTCCAACCATTTTAACCTCAAGGAAATAAGCTGTTGCCCCAACCAGTCTAATTTAATTGAATGTCACAACTGAAGAGAAGTGATTCATCCTCAGCAACTCTAATGTTTTCATGAACTTAGGTACATAATGAGATAAAGGGTATGTTCATGTCATGCAGAGTATTTAATCTGGAAGTTAAAGAGTCTACTCACGAAATATGACTTTTAACAACTTGATTTGATTTTGATCTTCAGTATGCTTCCTTCCTTCTTACAGAAACATTGAAACATTTTAATGGCCTGTAGTTATATTTTTCAGGACATACTTTAGAAGAGAATTTTTAGTCCCAGTGTAAAATACCAGACTGAATACTCTGAAGAAAGTTTGATTAAGGTATTCCAGAATATGTAGACTTTATAGAAATACTATTCTCAGTAGAAATTTTTTCCCTTGTATTGAAATGGAGTTGGAGGTCAGTCTTTTAAGTTGCAATACTTCTCTGCACTTTATTTCAATGAGAAAATTCTGAGGTCAACTGGGAAAAAAACCATATTTTAAGTCAGACATTGAATTTTTGGTTTTGCTTTTTCTTCTAGCATGGCAGAGAGTCTTTATTAAGCCCATTTCTTCATTGGCTTTTCTGGTATAGTTTTAAAATCCCTCCCTAATCATCACTGCATGTCTTTTCATTAAAATAGTTGACCTTCATAAAAATGAGTTAGTTCTTCCATCCCTCTTTTTCTCTTTCCTTCTTTCCCTCTTTCCTTCTTTTTCCTTCCTACTGTCAATTGTATGTCAAACTAGTGAGTATCATGTCAAACACAATGTATGAATAGTTTGGCAGAGTTGATGTCATGCATCCTTTTCAGTGCTTGCTTCCATGTGAGTATTTTTAATTGGATGATACCAATAAGAACTCTATTCATTGTTGAGCTGCATGTATCGTGTATGTGGCTTGCCGTCCTTTTTCTTTCTCCCTGCTACCTGTATTCAATTAAAAAAAAAAAAAAAAAGAAAGAAAGAAAAAAAAGATTTTTAAAGCAAGCTATTTGATTGATTTTAAAGCAAATAATTTGAAAGACAACCTGTCAAGCTTAGCAGGTTTCTGAAAGTACTTTGTGTTGAGTTGCATTTGCTAAAACAGAACTATTGAAAGAGGCACAAAGTCCTTTTCATTCAATAATAATGAAATTATGTATTTTAGTTGCACATTGTTCATTAAAGAAAAGTCAATTCACTGCTGCTAAACCTTATTTTGATGCACACTGTTTTATTATTTCTTCCCAGGGATTTTTTTCCCCAGATATTATTAAGCAAGAGATGCAGTTTTGATAAGAGACAATAAGCTTTGTGCAGTTAGACTGTCAGCATGCCAGGTTGTAAGAGGTACTGAACTCCTGCTCAAGTAGGACTGTATTTGAGCTCTGGTAAAGAAGGCTAGAAGAGATATTGCATTCAAACTGAAAAACAGATTTGGGAAATGTGAAGGGAAGAAACAAGAATATAAATAGAAGAGAGAATACAATGTATGTAAAGGTATTTCAGAGAAAAGACAGAGAAAGGTCCAAATAAAAAAATTAACACTTGTAAGACCTTTACTTCAGTTAATGTTAGTAAATTACCATCTGATGGTATAAATGCAAGAGTCACAAACAGGACGGTCAAACCAATTTCAAAATACTTAATAAAATTTTTAGTATAGCTAACTGCTTGTTTATCCTGTTGTTGGCACATTAATTTATACAGAACGCTGGTGATTATTAAAATGATAATCTAAATTATGAATCATATATGCTTGATGAGACGTGATATGAGATGCAAGTTTGCATTGAAGTGAAACTCCACATTGCAGAGTGAAGGGAGTAGCCCACCATCACCACATTTCTGAGAGTACGAGTTAAAGAAAGAAATGGCACAATTCTGAACATATGTGGTACGATCTTTCTTATTGCAGTTGAATTCATTGCTACTTGTATATGTTCTCATCTTAAAAACAAAAAGTACTGCAATTCTTATATTAAAAGTGAATCTTGGATTAATTAAATAATTGTGTTATTGCGAGAGCATCAGGTTGCTTATGCTCACAGAAACATGGTCACGTTTTTCAAAGAATACATTTTTTTGCATTCATGAATAAATTTCTAGTCATTTTTAGCAGGATATTTGATCCTGATCCTACAAAGTGCTTATCTGCCAAAAACTTCCAATGATTTTTAAAAAATTTTGATAATCTAAATTCCTGTCAGAATTAAGCTTTTTTTGATGGCTAAGTGGCATTTCTCTAGCTTATGTACATCTAAATCACTTAGCAGGAAAAAAAAATCCCTACAGAATTTTTCTTATGGAGCATTTTTTTTCCAGTATCACATGAGAGAGGCAACTAAGACGCTACCTCTTCCTTTGAATGATGGAGCATTTTGGTGTCCCTGTTAAAGAGCGGCTATCCATTAGAGTACAATCTGGGACACCCATTATATATAGATATACTACCATCATTATTGTTCCTGAAGTAAAATTAGAGGAAATAGTTGGATCCTGACAGAAAGGAAGTAGATTTGCACTTTTCAGATTACGAATGACAAATGATTTATACATGCTGAAAAAAAGAATCACTGATTTCAGTAAAAATTGCTGTAGGGAATTTTCAGATCATCCTGTAAGGTGTTTTGGTCTGTGAAAGTACTAAGTACTTTATAATCTATGTTTTACTTGTGCTGTCTGTGACATTCCATCATATAATCAGGGATGCTGCTGATTTTTCTCTTGTTATAATTAATAAAATCTGCAGCCTCCTGCATAAAAACCATGCATTCTTTAAACAGCAAATTCATTTGGAAGTAAGAGTGCTGGTCATTGTGGTCAGTAGTCATTATTAGTAGGCAATGGGAATTCATTAGTGCTTCTTTGGTTTCGTTTTGGGGTTTTCTTGGTTGGATTTTTGTTGTTGGTGGTGTTGTTTTGGGTTTTTTCATTTTTTGTGTCATTCTTTAACCCCCGGGGGCAACTAAGCCCGGTGCAGCTGCTCACTGGTTGGATAGGGGAAAGAATTGGAAGAGTAAAGGTGAAAAAACTTGTGGGTTGAGATAGAGAGCTTGATAGTTAAATCAAAAGCTATCAGCACAAGCAAAGCAAAACAAGGAATTCATTCACTGCTTCCCATGGGCAGGCAGATGTTCTGACATCTCCAGGAAAGCGGGTCCCTATCACACAGACGGTTACTGGGGATAACAAACATCAACACTCTGAATGCCACCCCTACACCCCCTCCCCTTCCTTCTTCTTTCCCCAGCTTTATATGCTGAGCATGACATCATGTGCTCTGGAATATCCCTGTGATCCCTTGGAGTCAGCTGTCTTGGCTATGTCCCCTCCCAGCTCCTTATGCACTCCCACCCTCCTCGCTGCAGTGAAGTGGGGTAAGAAGCAGAAAAGGCCTTGGCGCTGTGCAGGTGCCACTCAGCTATAGCAGAAGCATCTCTATATTATCAACCCTGCGTTCAGCACAAATCCAAAACACAGCCCCATACTAGCCATTGTGAAGAAAATTAACTCTACCCCAGCCAAAACCAGCACAGTTTGGTTTTTCTGTGTATTGTTTTTAAATGGTGACTGAGAGCTACACAGATGAATTGAATATGTTTCTGTCATTTGCAGTATTGGTGAAACTCCTGTGAAGATTCCTATGCATTGTTAATTTAGGTTATTATTCGAAGTTCAGAAAAAATACAGTTTATAGTTAGCTAGAATCTCTGTGAAATATTGTTAGACATTTGCATGTAGTTTGATTGAAGTTTTAAGTGAGTGTTTAAAATTCAGGAATCATTGTCTAGTTCTTATTTCTGTTCTAGGTATTGTAGAAGTACTAATGTTTCACCAGTTTGGGTTATCAGATTATGTTTTCCTTATGTTCACTGCTCCCAGTGAACGCCCATCCCACTTTTCTAATCACAGAACTGCTCTTATAACTTAGCTGACAATAGCATGGGTGATTTCAGGAGAGGAAGCTTGGTCCAACACACTTTACTCTCCAGTAGTGATATTTGCTATGCAAAGTTCAGAGAATCAGAAAATTACTGTTAAAAGTGGTTGAGATATTTCTCTGAAGATAGGAAGGAAGCAATTGTATTAAATGTCATATTTTCTGTTATCGCTTTACTGAATATGACAGCACTATAAAACGCTGCCAACATTTGTATGGTACCATATAATGTATCTAACAACTGGCCTTCATTTTCTCTTATAGCAAGACATGAATTAAGTATGTTTACAGTTGGCAGAAACCCATTTCAGTGCTGGGATGTAGCACTGGAATTATGTGCTTCTCTGCAGCCCTTTCTCTTCTGCCCTTTAAAGAGCATGATGGCATTCTCACAATTTTAAAGATATTATACAGAAGAAAATTGTAAGCCTTTTTTTCTGACAGTAGAAGAGACTTACTGGCCATTTAAATATGTGCTTTTCCCAAATAAGTGATTCATATTTGAGTTTTCATAATGTCTTTTGTTAGTTTCAGTGAAAGTGAAGAACAGCATGCAAAATACAGAGACTTACACTTCTGAAAATTATTACTCGATTATATGTTTTAGAGTAAAAAGCAAACATCCATCTTTGTTCCTTATTTCCTACAGTCTTTCTCTATTAATTCAAGCCAAAAAGAAGATAAAAAAGGGAATAGTAAGCAAATGTCTTAGATTTTTTACATTTAGAGTTGCACCATTGAGCTGTGTTGGCTCAAATGTTGAAATTAATAATTTATTTAGGTATTTATACTGCAAAACCAGATTTTTTAATCTGCAAAAGTATGCTCAAATTTTCATGAGATATAGTGCATTTACTCTAAAAATTTAGATTTGAATTATGATGATATGAGTGATTAAAATGTTTGCCATATGAGGTATGCCATGAATAGACTGGTATAATTTTTGACAAGAGAGCAGGAAAAGGTCCGTTGGAGACAGTGTCACCCTCTCCGGACCTGTCTCAATGATTTTTGCTGTACACAAAGAGACAGCAAGCAGGATGTGCTCCATATAAAAATAAAAAGCAGTAATTTATTGGCTGAGACATGAAGGAATTAACTAGAACTAGAGACAAACTAGGCTAACCACTAATATGCTTTATCACCCTTGATAAGTCACTAGGGAATGGGAAAGGGTCAGCTGCTGCTGCTCTTTGGAAACAGGTGATCTGTGATGGTCCAGTATTGCCATGTTCCAGCTCTATTTTTCCCTTTATATCTTTATACTTATATCACATCCATGTTTTTTTCTCTTCAGTCCTCGAGCTGCTTGATAGACCTTTTCTCCTCTATTTTACTTCTACGGTTTTACCTTTCACATCTTGCACAGCTACAGGCTATGTAGTTTGTCACAGGTCTTTTCTGTAACCTAATGGGTTTCTAAAAAGTCCTAGCCAATTTTATGCACTTGCTCTGTGTCAAAATTAGCATGGAGTGACAGAAAACTGAATTCCTCCAGAAAGAAATAGCAGTTTTTTTCTACTTCAGGGGCTGATGTGCAACTCAAACCTGAAGTGATCATGGTTCCATTAAGTTAATACTAGTGATACTCTTGAATTAAGGAGGCCTAAAATTTCCTCTTCAGTCTCTAGATACTCAGTCCTGAGACTTTGCAGCAATTACTCTGCTTAACTGCATATTAAATTATTAATGGTGATTTTATTTTGATATATACTTAATATGTAATGCTGCTTGTTCAAAGATGATGTGCATATATTTTTTTAGATGTACGTTTTGCTACTCATTTGACCAAGAAAAAAGATGATCTTTTTGTCCCAAGAGCTAATCTGATGTTTAGAGGCAGGATTCTACAAACATTGTAGATTCTTGAGAAGTCAGAGCAAAGTAACATAGACAAACGTACATTATAGTAAAAATGGATTGATACATTTATAAACAGAGGTTTGCAGTAGGGCTGACTAGGATGAAACATAAGACTTCTGTTTGGCATATTTGCCTTCTGATTTCCAGAGTACTATAACAGATGCAGTGATAAGTTTGCCAAATGGATCACTTTTCCTTGTCTTTCATATTCAACGCTACATATCTCAATCACTGGCGTTTCTTCAAAATTTCTTATCATAAACTTCCTTCTCAACTTTGAAACAGTACTGGGAACAGAAAGAAGTGGTTGAAGAAGACAGAGGATTGAGAGGTTAACAACAGAGTTTATTAGGAGAATGCAAAACTCTTCAGTCCCTCATCCAGCCATGACCTGCTTGTCACAGTGCAATATGCTGACTCCAATGTGTTTGCATGGGAAAATAAAAATTAATTTTAAAAATGCTTTAGCTCTGCTTTTGGAATCCATCCAGAAATATTTTCCCGTAAGCTTCCAACAAACAGATGCCAGGACTCCATGAGTCCCTAAACGTAGAGTAGTGAGTACTCCTCATGAACATTTAATTAATAATGTGCTTGGTCACCAGTTTCACAGAGGACTCATCTAAAGATATACAGAGAAAAAGGAAGGGTTTCAGTGACATCGCTCTACTTTCTGCCAAATAAAGGGGCACAAAAACATAAAAAATATCCCTGTTTTATGCTTCATTCCCATGGCTTATTCAACTAAACAGTTGTGAAAGTGGAGTATGCTGTAGGTGTCCCCAGTTTCACTTGTCTTTCCTTTCAATATATTGAGAACTATGTTTGCAAGTCTGACCTTTACTCCTCTGTTATACACTCATGGCTGGACAGCCCCAGCCACATGATTTATGCTTCAGATGCATACTTCTGAGAAGTTAAAGTCAACATATGGACTTTTAAAAGTCAATAAAAGTTATGCCAATATCCATGGTATCTGAATTTTCATCCATGCAAGAATGGTTAACTGAATGCAGGCAGAACTGGGACACGAACAGGAAGCAAAAGGGTTTTAAAGAAAATGCAGTGGACTTCATTGCTTGACCTGAACAAGATCAACTTTCATGTGTGGTTTGGAACAGAGTAAATTGTGTATTAATGGCTTGTACAAAAAACCCCAAACCCTACTGGATGATGATACTTTAAAGAGAAATAAAATTTACTTATTAGGGGCATATGTGATTCAGTAGGTGGTGCTCTTCCCTCTTCATATCATTTAGGAATCAAACTTTGAGGCTATGATAGAAGACTGCCTCATGCACTTTGACCCCAGACATCTGTGGTTATTTGGTTATTGCTGAGACCATGTCACAACAATGACAGTAAACATTAAGAGCATGTTTCAGATGAACTTTACTTTTCCTATATGTGCCTGTATTGCCCCTCCTTTTGCTTCTTCTGCTGAAGTGTAAGTGTGGACTGGGGCCTGAATATTCACTTTGTCCTGTGCCCAAAAGCAGTAGTCATCATCTCTGATGGAAGTAACTATGTTGACTTGTTTCTGTCTTATTTGCCCATCAGGTTTCTTAATAATAATTAGTCATATTTCTTATATTTTCTTCACTGGAGGATCAGCCCTTCTATTGCTAACAGCGTACAATGAATTTAGACTGCTGAAGTGCTTTAACATTAATCATGTTTGTGTACATTGATCATTATAAAAATGTGAACTCTTGCCAGAAAATCGTTGTAGATTCAATTTTTGTTCTCTAGGAATGTTCAGCTGGATTGTTAGCATTCATATATCTGTTGATTTGTTTTGGGTTTTAGTAATTATTGCATGTTTCTACTTTTTGTCAGAAGTTCTTTTCTTTTGAATCAACTTAAGACATTATTGTATTTTCATTAATGTTTATTTTATCTGAGATTAAATGTCTAAAAACATGGTAGAAGATAAATAGATCTTTATTCTAAGCTTTTCTTTTGTGTGATATGTGATATTAATAATTCCCTACAGGAAAATAATCTAAAAACTTTATTATAAAAGTGGAGTTCAGAAAGGAAGCATGACAGCTGTACAGTACATCAGTTTTCAGAGAGTGATGCCAGATCATTTGCCTAACTGAATGCACAGTTGCAAAAGAGAGGAAGTTTCAATCTGTATTGTTAAAATTACAGAAAACTTGTGATTTTTTGTTGCATTAGCTGATGGAAGTTGGGCTTAAAGGTGCTTTCACTGCTGTTATTTCTTATGCTCCTTTTTATCTCACTGAAACCCTCTGTAAAGTTTTGATCCACTGTCTCTTATTTACTTAAGTGAGGAAAAAATTGCCCACATGTTAAAAAATCAATCTAGGTGATTCATTACTTGAATTAACACTGATAAAACATATAATCTGGTGTTTAAGTCTTCCTCTACATGGTTACAAAGTTTATATAATCAGTTTCTTTTACTGCAATATGTTTTCAAAAATCTTATCCTATGTGTTCCCCTAAGTTTGGAGTATTACGTATTTAATAGCATTTACTTGACTGTTTTGTTGTCTTATTTAAGAAACAAAGGATTTCTTTTTATTTACAAGATGACTGGTAATTTAGGATCCTAGAATCTGAGGTGCCTTACTTCAGTACAACAAGGACTTGCCTTTCCTCTTTCCACAGATTCAAGCTGCCCTTAATTTCTTTGAAAGTCAGTCTGAAATGCAGGTGCTTATCAACCCTTCAAAAGAGGCAACAGATGACTCAAGCCTGTAGGCATTATCATGTAAAATTAAGAAATCTTTTACCTTTAACAATAGTCTCTCCGAGTGGGTGGTGATGAGAAAGAACTAATAATACAGCTACTTACATTGTTTCTGCACTATGAGTGAGGAAAAAATGTAAGTCTCCAGGGCTGTCAATACAGCGGGAAATTCAGATATTTTAAAAATTATTATTTTAGCTCTGTGAGTCATTCTGTGATACATAAGGATATGTGCAATAAATAGATAATG
>VWZG01011452.1:69628-119365 GCA_013396735.1 Grallaria varia
ATGGGTAGTGTTATGGATAAATAAAAATATTTATATTTTTATTATTATTTTGTAATGCCAGTGGTGATTACTCAAGGTTCTGAATGATGGATATTCATATGACAAAAGTTATTTTTGTGAACAAGTTATCTCTAAGTATAATTAGCATGCACTTTTAGGACTATGTTCAGAAGGTGGGAATGGAAATAAAATCATGTTGGTGCAACTGGACAAGTGTTAAGACACGTAGGCAGAGGAAAGTACAGCAGGAGTTAGCATGACTATTAACTATTCTGTGCATTGGGAATTCAGCTTTTCAATTGCTGTCTTTGCCAATCTAACACTTATTGATCCACTAACTTACTTCTCTATTGTACATTACTTTGGAATGATGCATATTAATGGATGTGTAGCCCATGCATTTATCTAGAGAAATATGAATATGCTCCTGTTCATGTTTGCGTTATGCAGAGATTTCTGAAAATAATAGTTTGAAGAACATTTGTAATAATAATTCTGGCAAATGATTTGATTTGCCACTCTAACCTTTATTTGGAATTCAGTTACTGTATTGTGTCTCTCTGTCAAACATATGGTTGTCTCTTCTTGAAAAAAATTACCCCTGCCTCGCAAATTATAATAGACTACTTTTGAAAACACAACTTTTTTTCCTTAGCATGAAGTTCCTTCTTACTTTTTTTTTTTCCCCTCCCAGGTGGAATTTTTTTTCCTCCCAGACAAACTTTTATGCTTTCAATGACTTTCTCACAGATGTCTTTATAGCTAACTTCTTTAAAAGCTCTCTTTACAGCTTTACTTTTCATGGTATGGAATGGTTTTCTTTTGTGTGCAAACTGCCGGTGTACTGAGATCTACTCTTCTCTACATTGGTAGCTTCTTGCACTTCATTTGCCGTGTTGCTGTGTTCTTGTTCCTCAGGATTTACTGTCCAGTTTATTTGTATTTACAAGAAGTTAGCGTGATGTAGCTTTTAACTGCGCCCACACTGCTGGAACAACTTATTACCATTGCTGTCACCAGAATTAGTATTATTATTCATTGTTGCTGATAGAAATTTTTGTATTTCTAATTTTAATATGAGGTGTGCAAACTGCATTAAGGGGAGTTTGGTGACTCCATGATAGATAAGCTTGTCAATACTTCCATTTCAAAATGAAAGTATAAACTATATATATAGTTTAACTTTCTTTGGCTAAATTTAATTCACTAAACGACAGTCCAGTTATCCAATGTAACTTTCCATCTATTCAGGCCAGGCTTTATGATGAATTTTTGCATTTTGGGAATCATTATACAGGAAAATTACAGGGTTTTCTAGTAGACATGTAGGTAACAACAACAAATTGAATTACAAAATAACAAATTACTAATTTAAATTCAGAGAAATGTATATGTCTCTACAAATATGGAACTCTATAGAAATACTTTATTATCTACTAATCTATTTGTCCTGTTTTCAGATCTAAGATTTTAATCCAGTGTGTTTTTTATGTCTAAAAGAGCTGTTACCAGATTACTTGAGAAACCCTAAGAGTATACTTTTGTATTTCATGCTAAGATGAAAATATGCTGCTGCATTATGCTTTAGTATTATTATTAATCTGGTTCATTGTATTCCTTGGTAAATAAGAGTTAGTTCTCACTCAGAATGGTTAGGATTCTGTGTCAGCAATAGTTGACAGCATTAGATAAGTCTATGATTCCTAAGCACTTGCACTGAAAGGAAATTTCCAAATGCTTGTAAACTTACAGATTTGGGCCATAAGAACTTTGACTTTGTAAACACATTGGTAAAAATAAATAGGGAAGCTAAACCCACAGTGTTTGCTGTAGTGCTTTTTTTGGATTACTGCCAGTATGAGTGGGAAAATCACTCATGAGATTATTCCAGCAATTATACAGGGCTATATATCCCTAGTAAAGTGCATACCTTATATAATAAAACAATAAAAGAACAAAATAGCAGAGTGAAGATGAAGGAAAGTCATGTCACTGTGGTTTTGTCAAATGCAGCCCTGTGCTCACTCACACTGGATCATACGACATCCAGCTCCTTGGTCTCTGTCATCTGTCCTTCTTAGTTCAAGTCATAGTCTATAATAATTAGCTTTTTAGTGCTTTGAGGAATTGCCTCCTCATTGAATTAGACTACCTTCTGTCCTTTAGCCTCCAGTGATGCAAGGAAATAAGGACTAACTGTGAAACTGAGTGTAATTACTGGGAGACTGTGTGCAGTTTTTAACATTAGAACTCCTTTCAGATTAATAAGCAGATATGATTGTGAGGAAGAAATGAATGCATTTGTTCAGCTTTTCTGTTTGCATGCTCTTTTACGTTAGATATGTGAACATTTTATAGATGTAAATTAAGGATTGGCTGCATGGAATCTGCATATAGAGCCTAAAAGAACAACCTGTACTTCTTAGATGATTTTACAAAGTAAGTTGTAAGACCATTATCTTTCCCTCAAACATCAGGCATTGGCTTTTTCTTTTTTTCTTTTATTTATCTACTTTTTTCTTTATTTTTTTTTTTTTAAATTTTTTTAGTTTAAAAAGATCATAAATGCAGGTCAGATACCCTATCCAGGCTGAGTTTAGTCAAGTGCCACTGGATTTTTATGCATTTCCTTGACAGTGAAAAGTTCTTAGAATAATAGGGAATCAGGGTGTTCTGAAAGAAAAGACAAAACAGGAGAAGAAGATAACAAAACTACAAGTTTTGTCATTGTGCGGACTGTGGTAATGGCTTTTTGATGTCATGCTGTCTAAGTGGATTCAAATGCAAGGAAGAAGGAGACAAGGGCTGTAGGATCTTCTCTGGGGCTGATCAGAGTCTGTCTCTTTCATTTGCTCAAGGTGTCTTCCATCCTATTCTTATTTCTGTCATTCCAGAGAGAGCTTAGGTTTCTTCCTCCTGCCTTCATGCTGCAAATGTAAAGTATTTTAGACTTATTGCTGCTGTGTACAGATAAAAATGAACTATGATTTTAGAAATTCCTAAACTCTGCACACAAGAAAAAGTAATTTCTTCCTATTCTCCAGTGCTGCAGTGTAGAAAGATGGGTGATTAGCTTTGAGAAGGAAAATTGTTTTCATACTACTCATTTATGAAGGGTTTGCATCACATTAAAATTTTCATGTTGTTACTGAGTTTTTTGAAGAATATAGAGAGTAAAATTATGTAATACCTTTTTCTACCTTTGACCTCCCTTGTCTCCAGATTTAAAGAGGAGCTTTCATACAGCCAGTGGGCTGCTCAGTTATTTTGTGGTGGAAGGTAGTGGTAACATAAAATGTATGTTTTGAAAAACTCATTTTATAAAAAGGGATCACAAATTTTCTGACCTGTGACCTCCAGTGCAAAAATCTTTATACGTCTGAGAGCTGCAAGATGTGTACCGAATACCTCAGAAAACTAACACTAGCAGAGTAGTTCATAGATGGGAGAAAATAACAGCTTCTTAGGGGTTCTCAGTTCCCTGTTAAGTGTCGGGGCTCAGCCTGCGGGTACAGCTGGGCTCTTGAGCATGCCTGTGGTGTTAGCTTTGCAGTTCCTTTCACAGAGATGTGTATATTTCAGCAGCACTTACACCATGGTTGCTTTGCTGTCTGGGTGCTCTCTGTGGACAGGAGAGAAATAGTGGCTTTGATGGATCCAGTGGCCCTCTGGAGAGGTACTTTTGCTTGTCAAATAAGTGTAAAGGCTGCTTAGGTATGTGGTTTAGACCAGCTCTCTGACTTTTAGATAGCAAAAGTCAGTTGAAATAAATTCCACTGCAGGTGACCCAAGCTAAATTTTGTACCCACTTCCTGCTCAGTTTGCTTATGAGTCTTTCTATTGCCTGCTCTGAGATAAAAACACCGTACAACTGGCATAGCCATACAGGGAGAAATAAAATATTAAGGTGGAATGTAACTACAAATATTTTTTGAGGCGTATGCTGGAAAGCTTTGAAAAACTTCTGGAAATTAGCACAACTATTCTGAAATCAATAAAGCAGCTGTGGTAGTTTAAATTTTAGGCTTTGGTGAGGCTTGTTGTTCTTTAGGCCTTCCTTAACAACTGGAGTCAAAAACTAAGGAAGTATTCCATCCTATTTCCCTCACATAATCAGGTGCATATAAGATAGGTGACGGGGGGGACGTTCTCTCTCTCCCTGGGGCTCCAGCGTTCCCCCCGCTCACAGCGCTGTGGCAGCAGCTCTCAGTGTTTAGGCCTCGCTGATCTCTGGGGGCTGAGGCCTGAGCCGAGGGCTCTGTCCGAGTCGTGTCAGAGGGAAGAGATTTGCTGTTCTTAAGGGACATGGTGAGATTTCATTGTATTGGTTATTTTGTTAAGCTATTCCCAGAGTTTCGATTGTGTATATCTGTTGTGTTTTTACCCCTTTTTGTCCTTTTTCCCCTTTTCCCCTTTTCCCTTTTCCCCTTTTCCCATTGGGGTTGGTTGGGAGTTCCTTGGGGTGTCTACTCATATGTATATAGTCTTTCATTGTATATAATTATATATATATATAAATATATATATGCTGCAATTTTCCTCTGCTTGTTTTTTTTCCCTTTCCTTTTCTCTTTCTCCGTTTTCTGGAAAGGTGGGGGGGAAGGCTGTCTTGGGCTCCTCAGAGCTTGGCTGGGAGCCAACCCAAACTTTTAAACAGCAGCGCAGATTTAAACCATCTGAAAATTTATTCCATGGATTTTAAAAACTAAAATTATTTGTCATTAAGGGTGTTGGCTTGACCATGGTTTTGTTGTACAGATGGGATGGACATCAAATTTCCCAGGACACTTTCCCTTCAGTAAAAGTATTGCAAGCCTGTTCTGATATTACTGTGCCCATTTAATCATTATTTTTTCTGCTATTGCAAAGAGTGGTGCCTGTTTCAGTTTGACTGGTGATTTTTCTGAACATCAGTCTGCTATGCAGTGTACTGAGATCCACCAAATTTATTTCAAATTACAAGTGAGAACATCCCACCCTTTACTCCTCCACACACTGCTCTTAATATAGGGATTGTATTCACATCAAAGATGTCAGAATGTTTCTGTGATCTCATTAGCTATACTTATTTCTACCTACAGAATAAATGAATCATCAACTGAAACAGCACTAAAGACCAACTGGTAAAACTCACATGGATATATGTATATCCATGCTGAGAATAGATATCTTCTCAAGTCTGTAGATTTAAGGTGTTAAAATTTCCAGCTTTGCAGACCTAAAAAGAGTTAAGTCATTTTTGAGATGGATTTGGGTCTAAAATCTTTAACATGGAAACAAAATTGTGAAACCCATTAAAAAGTAGTTTTAAAATTTAATCATATAGCATATGAATAAAAAACTGTTTCTGTTTATAGAACACTGAAGGAAGTGAACCAAAAGTATGTTTTAATGTTTGTGGATTTTTTTCCTTTGGTTTTGTTTATGCAGTTAAAATACAGAGTAATGTCATTTTATGACTGTGAGGTAAATTACATAGGTGATACCAAACAGAAATTAACTGAGTTAATTCAGCCAATTTAAATACTTCTGAATATAAGCATTCACTGTAGGGTAGCAAAATCATCTTAAATGAGAAAATGAAGATAAATTGGATGTAGAGAAAAGCTAAGTGTTAAGTAAGCGAGGTAGGCATATTGGTGGTGGATGACAGCAGGTATAGGACCTGCATAGTGGAAAATCAAAAGGAGTGTGATGTCTGGCTGTTTATTTCTTATATACTATTTGAAGGTAATTTTAGAAGCTCAAGTGGGTAGTGTGGTGGCTGGAAACTAAAATCTGTAACAACGTGCAGCCATTTCTAGACAGGCTGGGCAATACAGAGTGTGTCTGTTCAGCAGGTTGAGGCAGGTACATGTATGAAAGTTGAGGACTCATTCACTCTTCTTGGATAAGAAAGAGAAATAGGTCTAGCAGAGAAAAGAGAGAATTCAGACTTGGTTTGTTGGACATGAAATTCTTCTAGTTTTGTATCATTTCTTTACATTTAAGGGAGGAAGAGTCCTACAGTCTTGAGAAAGTGAGATTTATTCCGCTGACAAGAAATGTAAGGTGAAGTAAAACATAAACCACTTCATCTTTTCTTTCTCCTTCAGTGTAACAGAGATATGCAGCCTAAAAGCATTCTTTGTACAGAGGAGCTTCGTATGTCACTGCCACACACACCTCTGTGCCTGTGCAGAACCAATCTAGAGAAATAAGTGAATGTCTGACCAGTGAAAACAAATCTTACACTAGTACACAAGCACACTCATATTCTGAATTGCATGAGAAACAGCTTTTCCTTGCATAGCTTTGACAGGAGTTTGTGTCTGCATCCATCTAATTTCCGGGCAAGAATAATAAATCTGAACTGGAATTAAGAATTCCTACCTACACACCCGGAACTTTGTATTTCCAGAATTCAATGCCATATATTTTCTGAGTTATAAAATTCTTATAAATGGAGGAATGAGTTTTGTAGGGGGTTGTGAGTACAGAATAGTGTTCCTTGTGATACTGTGGGGAATTTCCCGAACTATCAGTTTGAGATTAAAGAACATTGCATCAAAATTACATGTTCTAAACAGTCTCTTGCAATTATTCAATCATGTCACCTCATTATTGAATGCTGAAAAACCTCTGTAGACATCCGATTGACAATCTTAGTTGTTTCCACATCATGCTATGTTACTCTGAGACAAATTTTCACAGGCCAAAAGGTAAACCTACTAAGTACTGATAAGCTGTGTAATTCCAAAAACAAAAAATTGCTGTGTAGATTCAAACCTTGTCAGACAGGGAAACATTCTTCTCAGGTAAGTTGGCTGAATGTTACGAAGTTTTACATGAACAGTGACCTTCAAAAATTTCAGTATCATGAAGTTGAGTAATAAATTATGTGCTACAGTACAACTGATTTAACTGATTCTGTTCACTGCCAGTCTGCATATCTGTGTGTCTAGATCAAGGAACAGAATTTCAGTGCAAAGGCTTTGAATGTCCTGCAGTCAGCTTGTGTCCAGTCAGGCTGACTGCATTTGGAAACCAGGGAGTAAGAAGGAGTTGGCAGTGGCAGCCTGCCAAAGGCAAATGAAGAAGGCAGTGTGACGAATGAAGCACAAGTTCCAGAAGCGGATGGAAAGGAGTATATGGGAGGGAGCAGTCCTGTGATAGTCTAATTTGTCTATTTTAATCTATTGTCCAATTTATCTCATTTATCTATTTTATCTCTGTATTTTTATCTATCTTACTTCTAACGGTTATAGTGGAGCCGAGAGGTTGTAGAATCCAGAAACACAGCGTGAGAGACATAGCCTCAGCCAAAATAAATTAGTGTGCTTTCTTGGAAGGCTGAGAATCTGGCCATTAATATCATGTAAAGTTACTGGGTTTTGATTTCCAGGAGAGTTGACAGAGCACACACATCCCAGGGTGAAGTAAATGGAAGAGACAGGCTCAGTATCTCTGAAAATCAGGCCTGTGATTTCTAATAGGTCATAGGAATAAACAGAACATTAAAGTCTGCTATATTTTACAGCCTGCAAATCCACCACCCTAGCTGTAGTTAGACACTTGTGTGTGGCAAACAAATATAATCCAGCTTATGAAGAATCCTGATTTTAGTTTGGTTTGATTTCTGGCTTGTTTTTCTTATTTTTCTTATTTTTGTTTTTGTTGTTGTTGTTGGTTTTGGTTTGGTTTGGTTTGGTTTTTTTCATTCTGGTTTAATTGAGAAAACATCTTTGTTTCCAGATATATTTTCTGTGTTATGAACCACCATTTTGTTTACAGATCCCAGTTTTTGAAAATATGTTAATGGATCTCATAAAGAAACACAGTGTATTAGGGCACATGGGAGAAGCTTGGTAATACCTATGAAACTTTTGGGAAAACTGAGTACAAGCTTTGCTGCAGGGATCCACTGAAGCTTTAAACAGAAATTCTCTTCCAGCAGGGAGTAGGCAGAGTCTAGAAAACTACTTTGGAATTTACCCCATTTCTACTTCAGGCAAGTAGCATTAAACAAATATCAGGTCCAGTTGAATTTTGCCTGTGCTATGATCTGTCCGTCCTCAAGGCACTGTGCTGCCCATGAAGGTAACAGAGTAATTTTCTCCAGGGAATTTTCACACACATTGGGAATCATGATGACTGACTGTACAGATAATCATTAAAAGCAAAGTGCTATGCTAAAACCAGATTTTAAATTGTGTTGCTCTGTATGTTTGTATGGATAGAAAAAAAGGAAACATGGGGCATAAGTCAAAAACCTGAAGTAATGTAAACTTCTGTTACACTTGACATTTGAGCTTTTCCAGTGAGTTCTTTGTGTAAAAGTCCATTGCTGGGCATTACTGTCACTTCAGTTTTCTCTATGGAACATTAACTCTGTTTTCATTGCTCACATCTAGCAATGATCAGATGAAGCGTGGCATATCCAAGCTGATAAGCTATGATTTGCTTTCTTTATACACAGACATACACACATATTTCAGTACCATCCTTTTCCTGCTGGCTTCTTTTGTTAAGATGCTAGTTCTGCATGTAGAAGAAAAAAAACAACCTAAACAAAAAAAATCTGGGGGTTTTGTTGTTGTTAGTTTGTTGGGGTTTTTTTGTTTGTTTGTTTTGTTTTGTTGTTGGGGTTTTTTTTGCCTTTGGTGATGAAATATTTAAAGATGTGCTCCTGAAATGATACAAGTGACCCATCAGGCTGGATCTTAAAAGGTCATAATGTAGTTCAAACATCATGCCTGCTGTCTGCTATGGAAGTTGATTCATCTTTCAGGATTGCTCTGTTTAGGATGAAAAGAATAACATGAGGGATATACCTCTGCTATGCATCTGGTTCTGTTTGGGGGAGTTGTTAGTGAAAAGCCTTGCCTTGGGAACTAGGAATGATAAAACAAGCTACTTCTCTGATCTTCCATTTCTGGGAATATAACTGTAGTCTGAGATACCTACTGAGATAGCCTCCTGGAAGATGGAATTCCTAAATGCTGCAGCCTGCTGAAAACTGTGGAGATAACTTGTTTTGCAAAACTGCTGCTGTGGTGGCTTGAAAGGAATGTGCACAGCACAACTATCTGGTGTAGGCAGAGGGGCTGAGTTGACAGGGCAACTGGAGACTGAAACAATAGGAAAGTTGTTGATCTGGGAGGTAGTGCAACCATGTATTTACAGAAGTCTGTGAGATTTAGGTTTACATGGCTTTCTAGTTATTATTTGTCATTACATCAACTGACCTGTTAATAATGCTTATTAACTTTAGGATGATCTGAACCAGGGTGCTAAGATAGAAAATTAGGTCCTCTGTGCATTTTAAGTCTTATGGTATTTTCTATAATATAGGGCTTTCATGTATCTTGTAACATAGGTGATAACGTAACTATGATAGAGAGGAATGAGGCACTCTAGTAGGCAAAGAAGGTGGTGACAGAGGCAGAAGAACAGAAAGAAAAGAATCATAATTGTAAAATGGGAATGATTATAACCATGTAGTTGTATTAAAACTTTTGAAGTGCAAGTTTTCCCTTACCTCTACAGGCTCTCTTAGTCTCCATAAGAAGAGAGGACAAAGCTGAAACAGATCATAGAGAGACTCATAGAGGCAAGTGAGGATTAAGCCATTGGCCTTAAGACTTAATGCTCCAGAGGTCACTATGCCGAAAAACAGTGGATGAAGTAAGGGAAAGTTGAAGAATCTTGCATTTGTATTTGTATTGTATTTCTTCTCTTGAGCTTTGGGTGTTAAGCAACTTTGAAAAGAAAAGTCTTGATGCAGATTTAGACATCTCCTATACCTGAAGTCACTAACCTGAAGTCACTAAATCACTAGGAATATCTTATGTCCATATGTGACGATTATTAATTTTCAGAATTGCTCAACTCTTCATGCAGATCTGTGACATTTTCAGATTTAGAAGCAGCCAAGTGCGTGAACTTTACTAATTTCCATATTGTGTGTGAAAAATTATCCAGAATTTTTTACATTAAAATTCAAGGTTCATACAGCACACCTTCCATATAGCATTGCTGCAGATTAAATTCACTTACACATTAGGAAAGGTGCCAATGCAATCATAATAGAAGGCTGAAGTGCTGAAATGATAAAGTAGTTCTTTCACTGCCTTCCTTGGCATATGTTCAGCACCCCACTTTGATGCAGACATCATACCCCATTTGGTAAGACTATTGAGAGTAATAATAAATTATGTATTATGAACCTGATTTGTTAGGAGAGGATGTGAAGTGCACTGGAAATCTGGTACAAAATAACTGCAGGTTTTTCAGATCATGCATACAACAATTTTGGAAATTTGGTTCTTATGCCTGTGTACTTGTGAATTAAGAATTTCCCTACAGTAAATGTCGTAAGAATATTGTCCTGTTTTGGACATTTGCCAGGCAGAAGGGCAGCCACTCCCCCAGTCTCGTTAGCTGGACTAAGTGCATTGAATTGGTTTGTTAATGAAGTGATGTCATCTGTATCAAATTCATATAGCATTTCATTTTTTGGTGCACTCAGACTGATTGATTAGTTCCCAGTCATTCTGTTAAATAGTTTGTAGAGCTGATTGCTTTTGAAAGGATTTTTTTTTTTTTCATGAAAAAGTAACATTAGTTCCAATAATACTTTTGAAAGGAGCTGCTACTTTTGGAGTTTTATATTTCAGCATTTTACATAGACATGCTCTTTGCATTCATTTTCATTCGAAATGTTACGAAACTATTTATCAACATTTCTAACTTGAGGCTGAGCTAATAACTGGTGAATGATAGAGAACATTTTGATGACTTCCTAATAATTCCCCGAATACTCAAAAGGACAAAAGAGACATTGCTTAAAAACACAGTAATGTGAAAACAATACTTGATACTGCTTAAAAATTGTTTTATGCATTTTTGATTGTTTAAATTTCCGATGCATTCTATTGCTGAAAAGCATGTTTTCCACTCCAGTAATTTGAATTTTAAAATATCACTTCGAGACACTCTTTTTAAGTTTCATAGGAAGCTGTTACACAGATACTGTGTTTCACCTGCAAGCTGAAAGAATTGTATCTGTTCATGTGACAGGCCTTTTAAAATATATATAAGTATAGGCTTACACATATGTATAGGTGCACAAGTAGTTCTAATGAGTTGTGACTTGTTCTTAAAGGACAGATAAATATTGTTGATAACATAAAACTTGAACTTCTTTTTCTGGTTCAGAAGTGGAAGCAGAAAGATGACTGAATATGTTTTTAAATAAGGTACATTATTTCTTAGACAAGGGTGCATTCAAAAGTGTGAGAACTGTAATTGGGCACAGATTGATTGTATCATTCAACAGTGAAAACCAGGGGGAGATCTTGTTCTGAATAATTGATCTAGATTAAAATCCAGTAGTAACACCTGGCATGAAGAGGCCTCTACTATGAATTTAGGTATAATCTGGGGATTTACCATCTGGAGGTGGTGGGAGAATCTGAGCATATTGGTCAAAGAATGACTATCTACTGACAGTGTTAGGTAGCAGGGAAATGACAAAGCAGGTTCTAGAAGGCATTAAGTGAGAATTATTAACAGCTTTAGTGGAATACTACTGCCATTTTTTATTTAGACATATGTAGTGTGACATATCAAATACTATTCTAAGGAGAAAGAATGTGATTTGAAATGTACTCAGAGTAGGGAGAGCTATTGAACAGTTTTGAGAACATGAGAAGACATGGCCTGTATAGTGTAATCTAGCTGAAGTTGAGAAAAGGTGATTATTCTCCCTCTCCAATATGTTTATAGAAAATTATGTTAAAAGAAAAGATTAGGATCATATGAATTATTAGGATCATAAATAAATTGAGAATAGATTTGAAGGAGGTCTGCAATAAGATGTGAAGTGAGGTCCTAAAATGATTTCTAAATATATTGGAGTCAGAGCAACTAAATCGTGCTAAGGTGAAGCTGGAAATAAGCCTACAAACATGAGTTATGTAAATATGTCCAAAAACTCCTGGCATAAGAAGTCTGAACATATTGATATATGATGTTCGAGTTTATCTAAAGGGTGTTGCCAGAAGTCATGTCAACCTCTAGTTTGCACTTTTATTTGTGTTAATTTAAAGCTTCAAAGCTTTCCTGGTAATTTTAAGAGATCAGGAAGGTTTTTTCTCCTCCTTTCACTTCTGTAGTTGCAGAATTCAGTTTTTAAATTACTAGAACTAAAACCCAAGTGGAGACAATATGGTAGCAAGTTTCACTGGAATTAAATTCTCCAAAGTGTTTTGTCGATGTATCCTACTAATATATTTAGGTTTAAATTAATCTCTGTGTGTAAGATTAGAAATTTAATCACAGCAGTTCAAGTCAATGTGACTATCAAGTTAGTATGCTAGTAAGGCTTTTTTTTTTTTTTTTTAATTGTGATATGGTTTTTTGTTTGAGTATTTTATTTCTTCTCTTCCTTCCTGGCAATGTATGGTTCCACTTTTAGGGTGATCTGGAAATTTTATGTAAGGAATTCCTTTCTTATATAGGATATGTATGATATTACAATTGATATATATGATATTACAATCATCTTTGATCTCCTTAGTTCTCTTTCTATGGGTCATTATAGTTGTGGAACCTTATCTCGTACTGTGTTACATATGGAGGGCCAAACAACCTTAGCAAAGAATCACAGAAGTCAATGAGAAATACTTTTAAAAAAACTGTCCTTTTTCCAGTATAGGGTTGATTTTATGGGTAGTATAGATGGACTTACAAGCTGAAGGAATTTTCTACAGTATTAATTCTTCACTGGGAGAAAAGTAATTGGATGAAGCCACAATAGATTCTCTCCATTTGGTTTGTACAAACTAAAATGGCAGTTGTATGAGCCCATGTAAAGGGCCAGCTTGAATGGAAGAACTTTGATATATAAGAAATTTACTTTCAAACACTATAAAGCCAAGTGAAAGTCAGTAAAGCTTCAGGGAAGCTATTGCATTTTCAGAACATCTATATCTGTTCATGTGCATTCCCAGGACAAAGTTATGCCAGTAGACAAAGCAGATAACAATTGTGCTTAAAATCATAGAGTCATAGAATATACTGAGTGAAAGGGACAAGGATCATCAAGTCCAACTCCTGGCCCTGCACAGGACAGCCCAAGAATCACACCAAGTGCCCGAGAGTCCAAAGAATGGTGACCATTTCCCTTGGGAGCCTGTTCCAGTGCCTGGTAACCCTCTGAGTGCAGAACCTCTCCCTAATATCCAATCTAAACCTCCCCTGACACATCTTTATGCTGTTCCCTTGGTTTCTATTGCTGGTCACCAGAGAGAAGAGATCAGCTCCTCCCCCTCCACTTCCCCTCATGAGGAAAATTTAGACAGCAATGAAAATTCCCCTCAGTCTCCTCTTCTCCAGACTGAACAAACCAAGTGACCTCAGACCTCTTATGGCTTCCCCTCTAGTCCCTTCACCATCTGCATGGGGTCTCTTTTGGACACTACACTTTGTAGGGCTACTATTTAAAATTTGCATGTACAAACAGTAATAGCTGCTTATATGTGCAGTCTGTGCTTCTATAATTGAATGGTCTAGATATTCATAGTTTTCAGTCTTGTGTTTCAGAACTGAATTGCCCTTCTCCTTGAGAATTCTCCCAGCTCAAATAGAAAATACCCATATAATGGACAGGTAGAAAACTATAAAAATCTCAATAAAGTCTATGCCTGGCAACTCAGAAGTGCTGGTAATAATGTAACAGCAATTACTGTTATTTCACAAAAGAAATAAAATGTACACTGTCTGTATCCACTTTAGGCTGTGATTGCTCAAGGATTTGTAAACTGGGAGGCAGCAGTTGGTTTGACTTAGAATTGTCTCCAAGAGACTCTGGTAGGGTCATGTAAGGAGTGGGAATGGCCGTGGGGTAAAAGCTGTGTATGAGATCCTTGCGCTGTACCCCAGCTGGAAGATGTGCTAGAGTTGATAGTTTTAGCAATCTGAAGTGGATAATGGGTTTAACATTTAAGTAGTATGCTTGGACAAGCTTAAAATGAGTAGTCTTGAAACTAAAAATTGTAGTCTTGTAGTCAGGAAGGAATGGATATATGAGCGAAGGACTGGAGTATTAACTGAATGTTCCAACCAAAATTAAATCTGTGGGTTACTTAAGCAGAGAAAACAATTTGTCAAGCTGAGTAGATGTAGTGGGAGTGGAGGGCTTCAGTCTGCATGGGTGGTTATCATTTTGGCTACAATACTTTTGTATTTTAACATCAATTTTTGATTTCATTGCTCACTTAAAAGAGGGAGAGCATTTAATCCCATTTAATGTGAAAAAGCAGTTTATGTTTGCAAAGGGTGTCAAGAGCAGCAGCTGTGTAGCTACTGAAGTGTGCAGGCTGGGGTGGGCTTATGGTTAGCAGCGCAGGGCAACACTGGAGTATGGGGCAGGGCGGGAGTGGGGACAGTGTGGTGGCATCTGCTTTACAGGTTTTTCTGCCCCTGTATATACTTTTGCTTGATTTACACTACCTCAGGGATATAGGGCTGCAGAAAATCTAGTTTAGTTGGGAGAGTCATTTGCTTTGTGGCAGCTTGTGAAATCTCTCATCTTGAAAATCTTGGGGTGTTTATTGGTTTTCTTTTGTGTTGAAGTCATGGGAGTGAATGCAAGTCTCCCACCTGCTGAAAACACCTAGTAATTAGGAAAGTAGATGAAATATGCAGAGTACACCAAATAAAACCTGAAGAGCAGATGAATAAAAAAGACTCTCATCACACAACAAATCAAATATACTGATATTTTTTAGAACTTCTCGAGTTTATATGACTAACATTTATTCTATAGCACTGGTCTAGAATAATTGATTGGTAAAATAATTTTTTTTTTGTTTTAGTTTGAACTCTACATTGGATCCTTCTCAAAATTTAGAATCAATAAAATAATATGTTTCATCTTTATATGTTCAAAGTATAATGAAGAACATTTTGAAATATAACAAAGATGAAGTGAGTATCTGTGTATTAAAATAGTGTTTGATTGGCTCACTATAATCTCTAACTTCAAAAGCAGATTATTCGAATTTTCCAGGGATAGAAAACTTTTATAGTGATGATGACAGATCTGTCCAATGTATTTGAAACATAACATGTGTGTATGCATAGAAGTGTAAAAATTATATATGCAACTATGTGTGTATGAATGTGTCTTCCCATTCTATTCTACTGTGGTCTTAAATTGCTAATGCTGTGATTTCCCAGTTGTTTGTATTTTTGTGGCATCAACTAATAAATGTGATAAGGTGTTACAGTAGTTGGACAAATACTGATTTTATTCATTTATTGTTGGTGAATATTTTCATTCATAGTTTTGAAGTGACAATTATTTGGGTTGGATGTAGAATGTGAGGACAATAACTTCTGTCAGTTATTTAACAAATTCATATGTATTTTCATTCTTTAGAGGTATCTTGGATGAGGTGCGACAGGATACATATAAAAGTAAGTTGGTAAAAAAGGAGATAAAATTATATTTAATAAATTAAATAAACAAGTGGTCATTAAGAGAATGAAAGTTAATTATAATTAAGAAACTGTGCATCAATTTAATTGGGTGTTCATAATAATTTTGGAGTTTCATATAATCCTGTGTTTATTGTTAAATTTAATAACAAACGTGTGTGTGTGTGAACACAGGCTTTAAATACCCTTCATTTTAATAATTTTAGATAATTAAGAGCTTGCTCAGGACCAACTTCTCCAATCAGGTTCAGCAAGCTGAGATGGACAGTATTTGGAACAGACAAGTGACTAAAATTTGTCACAATGCAAATTAACTGGGCATAAACAGAGATATTTTCCTGGTGTTTCTTTACCTCACTGTCATTCAGTGTGGTGGGTTCACCTTGGCTGAATGGCAGGTGCCCACCCAGACACTCTATCACTCCCTTTCCCAGCTGGACAGGGGAGATAATAAGCGTGGAAACAAAAACCAGCACAAATCGTGGGTTGTGATAAGGCAGTTTATATTGATACAAATAGCAAAAGCAAAAGCAGGGTGCGCGCGCAAAGCAGAAGCAGCAACTAAACTGTACTTCCCATGTGCGGCAGTGGTGGGCACGTCTCTGGGAAGCAGGGCCCCTACGCGTGTGTGTCAGATGTTAGCAGGCAGCCATTGGAGACAGTGAGTGCCCCCCTCTACTGCTTCCTGCCCCAGCTTTTATATCTGGGTTGACGTCATATGGTATGGAATATCCCCTTGGTCAGTGTGGGTCAGCTGGCCTATTTGTGTCTCCTCCCAGGATCTTGCCCTTGACTGAACAGTGAGTGCTGCATTCAGTGGTAGCCAAAATATGGGTGTGTTATTGACACCAATGCAGAGCACAGCACTGTGAGGGCTCCTATGGGGAAACAAATTCTGGCTCAGCCAGACCCACCACATTCAGATAAACAACCACTAAATATTTTTGTATTCTAGTATCTTTAGTGTTAGGTATTATGCTTTCTGTGTCCTAATTAATATTAATAATGATTTTTGAAAATTAAAGGTATTAATTCACTAGGTCTGCTGCTTCATTAGTGTCTTCAATAGTGTCATTTAGAAGAAAATGCTTCATCAAACAGTAGTGCTTCAATCATAAAAAGACATAATAGCATAAGCATTAGAACTCACATGATCCAGAGATCTCAGTTTTTCCCAACTCATTTTCTAAATGGGACCAGTCATTATCTTTCTTAGCTCATTTCAGACAAGCAAAACTATATTTTCACATAGGACTTTTTATTCCTTGAGGGTGCCTAAGGGTTGTTGTGTATGGCATTTATTATTTTACCTTCAAATATAAATTCAGCTCTAGTATGGACAAAGCGGAATGAATGCTTAAAAGCTCAAATTTTTCTGCTCTTTCAGGATGACAGTAGTTCTTTAGATTGCCTCTATAATGAGAAAGCAAATGATGCAACTTTTTCTAAAAACCACCCGAAAGTTCCGTCAACACTGGAATCTGCAGGCTCAGCATCTCCTGGGGAATTTTATAGAAAATAACTTTTTGTTTTCTTGTTGCAGCTTTCAGCTCATGACTTTCTCATATTTTTTATCTGTTAATTAAGTTGTCTTCAAAAGCCCGTTAGCAATACATGTTCTTTTTTTTTTTTTTTTTTTTCTCTACCTGTGTTTATTTAACAGATGTATCTGAGGGATATTAAACCATTGCACTATACATGACTGCAGGATAATTCTGGAAACTCTTAAATTATGGTTGTGTTTTCTTTCATAAATTTATGTGTGTGATTGTCCAACACTTGTGAAAAATGTTGAAACATTTTCCAGGCATTCTCCTTTTCAGCTTTCATGTCAACTGATACGCTCAAATTCTCTGGCTTCTCTTTAATTGTATAGTGAGCAATCTGAATGAAGGCTTAAAAGAGGCACCCATATTCAATTGTTACAAGGTATAACAGTAAAGCAAAGTTTTTTTTAAGTTTATTGTCAGAGAATATTTGGGGAAAAGCCGATCCTCTCTGTGTGGTTTGGATAAGCCTTTTTCATTCCCCCTCCCACCTCTTCCTCCATGGTGTTTTAACTGGGCATCCTGTGCTTTATTCTCCCACATGCTACAGGTACTACACCTGCTGGGGATCAATTTGACTGCAGCGACTTCTGAGCCAAATCAAGACATTCTTTTATGTATAATTTCTAACATTTGAGATAGATGAACGTCTGATAATCTTTTTCATACTATGCCAGCTGCACTTGTGCTCCAGTGAATGGATAGCAATTTGGAATTTATACTTATGTCTAATGTTTTTGATTTACCACCTCCACTCTTCTGTCTAGTTTTTCTGCCCACTATGTAAAATGTCTACCTTTTCTATATTATTAGAAACAGTCCACATAAAAACCTGACTGTTAGTATTTCCGGAGTGAGTGATGTTTGATTCCATTATAACACTAACCATCTCCTCTGGGAAGGGTTTATAACTCAACCATTATCTTCTGAGAAGCTTGAAGTTTGATAAAGTCTGAGTCCTACCATGTAACCTTTACATTAAGTACAATAGTTTTCAAAAATATGAAGTTAATTGTCTTAGGTTTTTAGGTGGTTTGTGGGTTTTTGTTTATTTGTTTGTTTATTTTTCTTTATCTAAAGCAAAAGTACAAAAATACAGTAATATTTTAGTTTGCATCCTTCTTTTTTTTCTATTGAGGTATAGACTGGACCCTAAATGATAGAATCAAAGAATATGCTGAGTTAGAAGGGACAATTCCAATTTTTCAACTTTTCAAAGTCATTACAGGAACACTATGAATTAATTTGCAGCAAAATTTATAGAACTTTAGGCTTTAGTCATCTACATATGAAGAGGTCCATTGAGTTACTACTGGGTGTGAATAAAGTAACATCCTATTATATATCAATGATATAACTTTTATACAGTTAAGCAATTCCAGATCCTCTGCTTCCTACCTAAAAAAGAAATGAGGCCTGAAAATTGTGAAAAATGTATTCACATTTCAAGGCTGTTCTTTCATTTGACTCATTATGCTGCCATCATCTTCAAATCATGCAAAAGCTGCCCTTTTCATACTGAAGTATGTAATGAAATATTTAATGAAGGCTTATAAAACAATTGTACCAGAATACAGTAATATCAGCAACATTAGTGTGCCAAATATCTAGTGTATATACTAGCACAATAGATGTTTTATATGGACATATCAGTGTAGTCTTTCAGCATATGGACTGACTTTGTAGTGGAAATGCAGCCACATTCCTAGCACAATATATTCAGCTAGTTGTGTTCAGGGGGGACGCTGCAGTTTTGGAGCTGACGTAGATGTGATGTTTTGTTGTACCTGATATGGAAGCAGCTGTGTTCTGAGGTAATGTGTGGAGTACATTCAGCATCACAGCTGCTGTGCTGTGCTTAATTTGACAGTGAGAAAGAGTTTCACAGTAATCCTAACGGTTTGCCATAAAGATAATGTACATGGAAACCATGGGCAATAAGCTTTTACACTGGCATCCTAGCCTTTACTATTCATAGCTGCATTTATGGTGCCTCATCTGGAATTATATCTGATTTTCAGTAATAACATTACAATTCTGCTATTTGGGGAGTTTTGTTTGGGATCTCCACCTGATAGCAAGTTTAAATAACATAGTTTTCTGGTTATAAGAGGTTTCTACCATGTAAGAAATTACTTTTATCCTCTGTCAGTATCTGGAGGAGCTGAGCTGGATTTGTCTTAGCATCTCTCTGTCCTTATCTCTCAAAAAGTACTTAAAGCTTGTAGCTCCTTATGCATTTAGTACATTATGTCTTCTAGCATTATATTATAATGTGAATAGGAAAAGGCTGTTTGGGAAGAGGGGTTTGGAAATTTTAAATTGCCTTTTTTGCCCAGCCTTATAAACTTTAATGAATGTTCACCCATCTGTCTCCTTGCACTTCTTGCTTCTCTACTTATGTAAATATAACTATCGGTTTAGTGTGGAGGCTGGCAGGCCATAAAGGGGAGTGTAAAAGTATTGCAAAATCAGAGTCTTCTTATTTCTTGTAGTTAAGAGGATGGCTTTGACAAAACATGACTCTAAGCATAGAACATAAATAAAATCTAATACCAGTTCATCAGAACTATCTATTTGAACAGTTTATGGGAGCTGTGCCAGGGAAGAGTGAGGTGTATTTCTGCAGGAGTCTCCATTGTGAAGTGAGTCAAAGAACTGACTAAAAGTCCAACTAGGTAGGCTATTGACGAAGTCATGGTGGGACGAAGACCAATTTCTTAAGGCACTTTGCAGCCCAAACACACACAGAATCACACAGCACCATTTAGGTTGGAAAAGACCTCTGAGATCGAGTTCAACCTTTGACTCATCACCATCTTGTCAATAGACCACAGAACCTGGTGCCATGTCCTGTCATGTCATTTTTTGAACACTTCCAGGGATGGTGCTCCACCCCCTCCCTGGGCAGCCCATTCCAATGCTTAACCACACTTTCTATGCAGAAAATATTCCTTATGTCCAACCCTGGTGCAGCTTGGGGCCATGACCTCTTGTCCTGTCTCTAGTAGCCTGGGAGAAGAGGCTGATACCCACCTTGCTATAACCTCCTTTCACGAAGTTGTAGAGAGTGATAAGGTCTCTCCTGAAACCTCCTTTTCTCCAGGCTAAACATGCCCAGATCCCTCCACCCTTCCTCGCAAGACTTGTGCTCCAGACCTTGCACCAGCTTCATTGTCCTCTGGACATGCTCCAGCATCATTACGCCTTTCTTGCAGTGAGGGGCCCAAAACCGAACGCAGTGTTTGAGGTGTGGCCTCACAAGTGCCAAATACAGGAAGATGATCACTCTTCTGGTCCTGCTGGCCACACTATATCTTATACAGGCCAGGATGCCATTGGCCTTGTTTGCTACCNACTGGGCACCTCACAGCCTCATTTTCTGCAAGATGTTTCCCAACAGGTTTTTGTGTTTGAAGTGCAGCATCTGAAACTTCACTTTGTTTAACCTCATATCATTGGTCTTGGCCCATTGATCCAGCCTGTCCAGATCCCTCTGCAGAGCCTTCCTACGCTGCTGCAGGTCGATGTTCCCACTCAACTTAGTGTCATCCAGGCACCTGTATCTTCCGAAGGTTGAACATTTCATGATTCCCTGGTCTTAACCCCCTTGCTGAAAATTATAGGGTTCTTTATGTTGTAGGTAGAAAGGGTGAATAAAGTAATGATTGAAAATTGGTCATTGGAGTCTGTATGTGCTTTGCTGAATTGTAATCCAACCCTCATTTGTCATGTGCCCTAAATTCTTTAATATCTCCATCCGTCACATTCATTAATGTATTTAGTATCCTGTGAACTAGAAAAATGTTATTAATGCTATTGCACAAATGAGGAAATAAGACACAGACTGAATGCTAGATCCGCAAAGAGAAATTCCTGACTTTTGGACTAGCAATTAATTTGGGCATCTGAACTGCGGGGTTTATATATATGCACTATGCAAAGGATATCCATAGTTACTATGACAGGAAGTAGGAGAGGGGAACTATAAATACCCTTCAATATGTGGACAGTTTGTATTGCAAATAAGTTGCTCCTTTTACAAACTGAAGAGGGCTCTTTGTTTTGTCTCTATTTTTCAAGTGCTCATTTCTGATTATCCCTACTCTGAAAAGTGGATCATAACGGAATGAACTTTTTAGCTTCTCTCATTTCCTGGTTGATGTATAGCTTAGAGCTTGAGAACGTATATCTCTCAAAAATTATTCTATTTTTCATGTTCTCATTAAGCCTATTAAGTCTAATACTTCTCTGAATTCTATTAATCTCCTGTTTTCTGTGCTATCTTAGCAGAGCCAAAACTATACATTGAAGATGCTTTATGTTTTAAACGAAAAAAAAATATTCTAAAACAGCCCCTACTTTTCGCGTTAATTGAATATTACCCTGATTGTGTTCTTTGAGTGGTAAAGATAAGAAACTCCAGGGAGGTTCTCCTAGTGAGGGTTTAGAGAATCTCTTTTGCATTGGCAGTATAACTGTGTTATCATCACAGATTTTTAGGTTATCTCCAAATCATGAGCATGTGGCCAAGATCATCCATGTCAGAGCCTTGAGTGCACTCTTGTGCTCTTATGGCCCTGACCAGCCTCACCTGGGGCCTCCATCCACATCTCTGTCCATAATCCCAAGGATCCCTGCTGGCTCAGTCCTGAGACTTCAGCCTCTGTCTGAGCTATGCTGTCAGTGTGTTGGTTGCTAGCTATTTCTGCTAACATTTCTGTGCCTAGACACAGGCCCTCTTGACCTGGACTCTAACCTGTGGACTAACCTCCTAGCTTGGCTTGTCTTGTCCTTCTGAACCTGTTTTGTGATATCTGGACAACATCTTGCCCTGATTACCCTTAATTGCTTCTGGTCTGCAGATTGTTTTCCTGATTTGATCTTGGTCCTGCCTTATTGCTATGAACCTTTCTGCTGACTTGCACTATTGGTTCAAACTGGCCGTGATCTGTGGATCTGCTCCATCTCTGAAGGAGCCCTGCCCTGCTAACCTTTTTATCTAATTTGGCTCCTGTCTTCCCATCATTTAGGGAGCAGCTAACCCTTGTTATACCTTGATGATCGTTGTGGGTTTAGACAGGTGATGAGGAATGACAGAACTACTATCTGTGAAAGCTAGCTCATCATGCTTTGTGCCATGATGGTCAAATAGAGAGTGAGGAAGAAAAGAGTTTAAAATATGGGCATCTTTCTGAACCCTCCTTAGAATATTGTGAAACCATTCTTCATACTTAAGCAGTGTCCTCTCTTGCGTGATACATAAGCAGAAAGGGAAAGTTCAGTTCTGAAAGTTGCTGAAAGGACTTGCTGGGATTTCCTTGCTCTTATCAAAGTGGATCTCATGGTAAGGCTCTTGGGTATTCTGCAGACAGTACTTAACTTGCTCTTCCTTTCTATTGTAAGTGAATTTTAAGAGTATCAACTTAGTTGAGATCTCTTTGCTCCTGGTACATGGTTTCTAATAGATAGTTTAAAAATAATGTCTAATAGATATCCCTAAATATATATCTATATCTACCGATATATCTATAGATAGTATCTAATAGACAGCCTTAAAAAATAACGGGTACTCTGCTTGCTATTGGCTGTTGTAGTTGTTGACCTCCATAATAACTGTCAACCACAAATTTTCTGCTGCTAGAAAAACAGACTTTGGTTAAAGATATATATGTGGAATATAATCATGGTGTAGTATTTGTGGTAAGATATATGTTAAAGATTCATACATTTGCAAATGAGGCAAGACCATAAAATTTCTCACTTGTCCAGTAGCTGTTCTGGCTGACACACAGCTGCTCTCTCCACTTGGTCATACCAGTACATCTCAAAACTATTTATAGTGCCTTCATATTTTGAGGCTTTCAAAGAGTCTTATGTTTTCAAAAGAATTAAGACTCTTACTGGTGTGAATATCACTGAGGATCCTTTCTAATTTTGTACAATGAAGATAGGTGTACTTTCTGTTACGTTCAATGCTATGTTTGGAAGGATATCTGGATATCTTGGAGGTTTTCCTTTACCAAATGCTAGGTCATGGTGTGTCCTGAAGAGAAGGCAATACTGGTGTTCTTCAGACTGCATGATGTGTCAGTTAAGTATGGTTTGGATTCTAAAATGCTTTTAGAAGGAGATGGACAGACATTCTTGTCCTTTCTTTTTGTCTTTCAAATGATTTGTCCTAAAATGCTTCTGAAGCTCTGCTGATACAGCCAATACCTAAATGAGAGAGTCTTAAAATGTTCAATGATGCAATCAGCAAAACAAAACATTTTGTTGGAAATTAAAGACTAAGTAGTGCAGATACTGATTTTCATTAGATAGTAAGTATTTAATTAAATAAACACGTCTGAAAGCAGCTTGGACACGCATGTTTTTTCATCACTCAAGTATTGATTTTCTCATCAGAATGGTATCATGCCTGTGCTATATTTGAGAGTGCAGGTACTGTAAGCTGATTGAAGCATATTGCACAATGTATTAGATGATTTTTTTGACTGTGTGGTTCTAAGATATAAAATTCCAAACCTCGAGGGTGCAGTTTTTTCAGTTTAACTATTACACTTCCATTTCTTACATTTATTTTTAGTAGCTGAAATGTTCCCTTAGAAAATGCCATAAGAAGACAAATGAGAACATTAAGATTAGAACATGAGTTGTAAAATTATTCAGCACATTTTGGGACTTGCATCTCCAGTTTCTGAACTATAGAGACACTCACCTTCATGGTTTTTAATCCATGCATATGTGTCTGTCTTTCACAGATGTAAAAACAAAAGAAGTCAGCTTCAGCATTTCATTGTTCCTTGCATTCAAAATGAAACCTCTACAAGTCTCAAGTTAAAAAAAAAAAGAAAGAATGGATTTTCAGTTAGCACAGAAAACTACTACAAATGAGCATCTAAAGAAAAGGGTCCTTAACAAAATATTTTGGTAACAAAACATTTCTTTTAAAATTAATTACCAGAATGGAGGACAGATCTAGACTAATATTTGGAAATTTATTGAAATAAAAGAAAATTTTATGAAATGGAGTTTATTAATTGCTTAACTGAAAAGCTTATTTTATATAGGAATGCCTCTAAAAGAAGTTTCCACTTGTAAACAAGCATCTTTACTCCTGAAGTTCTTATCTCCAAAGACAGGTTATATATTTTAACACAAGATTTAGACCCACCTGATAGCTGCACCAAAGGGTTCTTTTTTTGCTCTATAGATTAAAAAAATTGTGTTGCTACTACAGAGCTAGCAGACACTTCTTATTTCACTTCATTTTTGGTCTCTTCCTTCATGGGGGTATGTACAAGAAAAGGAGACAGTTGGAATATTAATGCAATGTAGCATTTTCAGAATAAAACCAACATCAAAATGTGCTGGGCATTAGTGCCCTAAATGCAGAACACTGATGCTTAAGTTAGAAGTTTGAGCATCATTCAGGAAAGCTGGCATGCTATTTTGTGTTAAGTACTCTGCATACATTGAGTCCAGAGAGTAACAGTTCAGTTGAATCTCCAGCTCAGTGATGGAGGCCAAATCTAAGAAAAAATAGATGAGTGTTTTTTCCAGTTGTTTTGTCATCTACTGCCCCTTATAGTTCCAGAACAGTCCGTTAATCTGGAAACAATCACTTTTCTCTTTGTGTTCAGGCTGTATTTTATATAGCTTAGCGTTTTGGCTTACTTTTTCTCAAGAATTTGGAAGAATTTCTTCCCTATTTCTGACAGCAGAAACACCGATCAGTATTTAAACTTGCTTGGCCATAATGACTTCATACCCCAGCATTCAGAGTAATATCACTGCTAGGAAATATCCTCTGGTGGTTGTAAAATTGTCTTGAGTGTACAGGTAGCTATGAGTCATAGTTACTGTGTTGTTCTGATTCCTGCCCTGGAAGCAGCCTTTAAGTTTTAGATCAAGCCCTTGTTGAAAATCGGGTCAACATTCACCAGCTTCCAGTCAGCTGGGACCTCTCCAGATATCCAAGACTGCTAAAAAAATAATTGAGAGAGATTTTGTGATTTGATCAGCCAGCTCTTTGAGGATTCTGTATTGAAGCCCATCAGGCCTCACAGATTTTAGGGAATCCAGCTTGAGCAGTATATCTTGCAGAGTTTCAGTGTCACCTGGGAGTTGGGAGTTGATCATTCTTGCAGTCATGGTCCTCCAGCTCAGGGTAATGAGACCCCCTTGGGCCATCATCCATGTTGAAGACAGAGGCAAAGAAAGCCTTAAATACCTCTGCCTTGTCTCTGTCCCTGTTTGGGAGTTGACCATTCTCATCCTCTAACAGGCCAGTGATATTTCTATACTGCNCCCCTCCCGCCTTCTGGCCAGCTTCAACTCCAGTTCAGCTTTGGCTGCACAATTTCTCTGAGCTGTCATCTGAAACCTATGGAACCCGCTTCCTGGCTTGCTCCTGCTTGCTCTGTGGGTAGGGCAGTAGGAGGCCAGAACACGCCATCATTTCTACAGGGAAAAGATAGGCTGCATCTCTGGACTGTGTAAGGCAACCTTTCACATTAAAGGTAAACACCTTTAATGTTTTCTGGCCATTTTTTACTTGGTTATTCCTCCATTTGTTTTACTCCATTTCTTCTTTGATAAATAGTAATTTTTAGTGAGTCTAGGAATTATGTATCTGATCTGGATAGTATCCATGTTGATCTGTTTTGTTCTAGAAAGAATTTAGATAATGTTATGTTTAAATCACATGCATATTCTAGAAAGCTCTTTGAATACATATTGAAGTGAAATACTTGGGTCAACCAAGGTAGGAGGAAACAATGAACTATTTCACATGTATGTTATATGGATGTAATACATCGAGTTTATATATCTGGAAGAAAATGTTGATAGTGCAGTGCTTTTTGTACGCACTTGGGACTTTTCACTGAAGGGCAAAAATTATTATTGTGTGTGAATATTTATTTTAGACTTTGCAACACAATTAATTTCTGAGTGCAGCTGGGAAGCCCAGAGCTGAATGAGATGTTTCTTCTAATGAAGTAACTGAAACACTTTTCAAGGTAATATAGTTGACTCACACCCTCCAAAGATCAACTCAAAAGGCTATGAAGACTGATTTCATCAGTCTGACTTTACCTCTGAATCTGAAGGATCTTTTACTTAGCACTCTAAGGAATACTGAAGGCACTTTTATATTTACAGGTTTTGACAATGCAGTCGGCCTCAAAGGCCTTTCTTCTTAAGTTAAATAAAATCTGCAATGCAAACTATGCAAATGTATTTTGCCATTCTCTCCCCAGATTTGCCTCTTGCTATTTTATCACAGTGAGCATGATTAGGTTAGAATAGCGGTTTTCCTACAAACACCTGTTGTACATCTAAAATGGGGAAAACAAAACAAAACAATGATGAGGGGGGAAAAAATCCAGCTCATGGCCTTGTGCCAGGGAAAATTGTATCTATTTTCTCCTCAGAGAATGAAATTAACACTGACAGCTATAAATGTGAAATCACTCTATGATATCCGACATTAAAAGATTGTTTCTAATCACTTTGTGTGTGTGGTTTCTGCAGCTTAGCCTACATTTTCTTTTCCTGGTTAGGTATAAAAGTTGAGATTGTCAACACTTGAATTGACTAGATCAGTAAACAATGTAGCTTAGAGGGCACTAGTTCCAGATGAAATCTAGGGTTGAGGGTCAGAAATTTCACAAATATCTTTCTTTGACTTCATCATTCACTAACCTAGAAGTTAATTGTGGAAAGGCTAATGCCAGATCCCACCAGCAGGGCCTGAATCTAATTAGCAAAGCAGTGGATGTTACAGTCTGTGAATTTTTGATTACTAGAGTAAGTGTAGTAAGCAGGAAGAATGGGTTACATCCTTTACTGACAGCAGATGTGTACAGAGTGATTAGTGCCATTGTCAAGCAATAGTGTATCTTACTGCCACAGATACCACTCATGAGGAGCTCCTCGTATGTGCTTGCCATTCTCCATGCTAGCAAAACGCCCCAGTTGTTCTGTTTTAACTTTAGTTTGTCATCTGTGATGGTGTGAATTCATTCTATATCAGGATTTGTGTTACATTTTAAGTTTTTACTTAGCTTAAGACCTTATAGTTTTGAGACTGTCTAAATCTAGCTCAATGAGAGCAAATGAAGATAATAAAGTGACTGACGCTATTGAAGCCTTTTTTCAGGTAGCATTTTTATTTAACGAGGCCTCAGCAGTCTGACTTCTCCTCAACCAAGAACACTCAGCACTCCATCAGAATCATTACAATTAAGGCAAAATATTGATCCATTTCTCTAGCAGAAGCAATAATCTGTCATCTACAGACTGTATCATACCACGGTCAAACAAGTATTGCAGAAATAGAATAATACTATACACATTAGAGTCAGCTCTGAAAATTATGAGAAATACCACCTTAGATGATCCACAGGCTTTCTGAAAATTTCTGTAAATGTGTATGAGTACCAGGCGAGTTTGCCTAATACATAAAGATGTATTATTGAGAATGGAATTGTCTAAATTGAGATGCAGGAAAGAAAGAAAAGGATGAACCTTAAAGCTGTTGTGGTGGAATAAGTGGCTGGAGACGCAGTAGGTGTCTTGTCTACTCGTTTCCTACAAAGCCTGATTATTTTTCCTACATTTTCTTTTAATTTCCATAGGTAGTTGTCCAAACAAAACAGCGAGAAGTGTACGAGTTGAGTGAACGAGCAAAAAGTTTGAGCTAGTGAATGCACAGCCTCAAACAATGCTCCTGGTGCCTTTTTCTTTACTTGTCTTAGTAGCTTTATGTACCTCTGATGAATGATGTGAAACAGGATACTGACGAAACTATGAGTGAAAGATGCTCAGACATTTCCAAGGCTGCAAAAGCTGTATGTGTTTGTGGGCACACTTACACTAAAATTAATAATGCCTGCGGAGCATTTTATTGTTTTTAGAAGTTGGACCTGCTACAGTGTATGGATCTAGCTTTACTTATGGTAAGAAGATAATCTATATACATATGTGTAAGACATGGGTCTCGAGTGGTTTTACTGCCAACGCTTTCTCTCTTGCAGTGTTTTCTGAAAATTCTGGGGGAAACCTGCATGTATAAGAAAAAATATGTCAAGGTTCTGAGTAACCTAAACTAAGGTAAAAGGTAAGAATAAAGTAGTAGTATAGTAGTAGAATGAAGCATGTAGTTATATCCATGCCTGCTTATCCTACAGCAATTTCCAAACTTTGAAAACCAAAAAACAGTAGAATATCTCCTAATAATAAACTGAGATGCTAAGCAAGCAGTTACAATTAAAGAAATGGTTTAACTATTCATGGAGGTTAATGGTTTGTCTGCTTGCCATTCAAATATTCCATGAGTGATTAAGCTGAATAACTCTGTTACAGAGTAGGTATTCATATTTCCATAGAAACTAAAATAACTTGCTTGGCTGCAGAGGAACTTGTCTGTTCTGAACCAGCTAGGACAGAGCAATATGGATTTCAAGTGCAGTGCCTTTTAAAAGAGGAGGAGAAGCTGAGAAAAGATTTTGGAGGTTTATGGTCAGCAGCTAATGGGCAATTGCACAGCTTTGCAGGGGTTTTCCTGAAAAAAAAGGCCTGATGTTTGCATCCTCTGCCTTCCCTGTGTTTTCTTAAGAGAAAAGGAGCGTTGGAGAGAGAGAGAGTCAAACATGGGGATGTTTAACTGGGGGTCTCCAGAGTCCCTTCCCTTCTCAATACTACTGTGACGGATACAATTTGAAGACAAGAGAATATTTGCTGAAGGTAGATAACACATTAGAGTGCTGTACTTCAAAAAATGGTGTAATATTTGGACAATTCTGGACTTTTTTTTTTTTTTTTTTTTTGTAAGCGCTCAGTTCTTTACTGCAAATCCAACAGTCTCTCCACAGAAAAATAGGCTGCATTTCCATGCAAAGTATTACTGGACTTCTCCTTAAGCATTGAGACCTAATTCTGCTCTCATGAAAGAAGTCAAGTAGCTCCATTGCAATGCTTTGAGGTCCTTTATGTCACAGTGACTATAAGACCTTGCTGCGGCAGGCTGTTCTGAAAAAAACTGAGCAACTTTGAAGTGCTGAGTACTCAGCTTACAGTCATTGAGCATCCCTGAAAGTGATGTCAGTACAGTTTTATCTGCAAATAAATTCCTAAAATATTCCTAAAATATCTGCATATATTTTCTTACACTATATTTAATTTTCTTGTGTTCTCTAATTTTGTATTTGCCAGTAGAAGTTTATCATAGGGGAATCAGTGTCCAATTAGTTTTATGGGTGTGTGGTATTTATTAAAATGTCACCTTTCATTGATAAGAACAATAACATGTAAGAGGACAACTTTTAAGTGAGAGTGAAACAAACTATGTTTTTCATATTAATTCAGTCTTAGAAGGCAGACCTGTACACTGCAGAACTCAGATAAAACCAAAGGATCACATGGAAATTAATGGTAGCGTTGTCTCCAAAATATAATTATAACTTAAAACTATGTTCATGACTGTGATAGACTACATAAAAATTATCAACAGATTGATCTAAAGTACTGGCTACCCTGGGAGACTTACTTGTGTGCAGTGGTCAGTAGTTTTGTTTAAGCTTCAATATTATTTGCTGTCAGGAAGAAAAACAGATTTCCCAGGATATCATTACTATCCTAGCAAGAAATTTGTTTTGTAACTGATAATTTTTAACTCATCCAAAAAACCCCTTATATTTATATTTCATATTCATTGTTTTTCTGAAGCATTTTTCTTAAGTTTTTGTTTTGGGTCTTTTTGGACTTGAAGTTAAAATAGTTTGTTCTGTGTGGCCATACCTTTGAATATAAGGTTTATACACCCAAAATCTTCTTTCATGTCAAAATTGTTTACCTTATGCATCTGTTATTGATTCAATCGGTACTGCATAAAAAAATTGTGGTCTGATGTACTTGGAGTTCTTCAGAATTGCTCTCAAAAAGATCTTTATTGACTGGCTTTTTTCACCAAATATTCACTTTAGCATAACACAAAGATCAATGTGGCACTGAGATTACAGTAATTTACAAAGAAATCATATGTCATGTAAAGAAAGTATAAAACACCTGTTATCATGCATTTCTGAGACATGAACTTATCTAAACAATAATTTTATGGTTCATGCTGACATGAAAACTTTGTGCGAGTTGAGTCAGTTCTGCAGTGGCTTCCAGGTCTGTGTGTTTCTGACCTATATGAATAGAAGCATAAGTAAAACACTCTTGCTCTGGTTTTAGAATTAAAATATTCTTACATATTCAGGTTGTTTATGTTACACTTGAAGGCATGCTTGCGAAAATGGATAAATGATTTCTGAAGAAGTTTACAAGGAAATTACAAGTAAATCAATGATAAGGTTGATTGCAAAGATGTGGGCTGCTGTTTTTTCCCTGCATCCCTCTTGTGCCTCCGGTGCAGAGAAACTGAGATGTAAACAGTAAACAACCTCCACATGGACCCAGATCATCTCTGGTATTTTTGTAATCCAGTCTTTGGATTTCGAAAGTTACTGCTCCCAACATAAACCATTGAAATCAATTGCTTAGTGAGTTTTTGTAAGGGCAGCTCTTTGTATGTGCCTCTCCTTTTCAGTAATGAAACCCGAGTGCTCTACTGAGACAATGGCCTTTTGTACCTTATCCTTCTCCCAAAAAAGCAGAGGCAACTATCAGAGACCATTTCTGTGCAGGATTAGTGTTGGCTTATAAATATACTGAGTTGAGGAAAAAAAAAGCAACCAACAGAAATTTAACTACTTCCATCTAGTTCAGGCTAATAAATGCAGATGTGTTTGGTTCCTTCTTTGATTGTCTTAAATGAGCTATCCTGTTGGCTGCTCAAAGCCAATGGAATAAGCTAAACCCAAAACAAAGGACAGTTGATGTGACAGAAAATTGAGGGGTGTAACAGGGGTGAGTTATAGCTCTGAGGTCTTTGCTTTTTTTGCCTTCATTCCATACATAGGTTCAGAAGCCAGATAGCGAATTCCTGGAAAAATACAGAATTATTTTGCTTAATTTTTCCTAGGGTTGCTACATTCATAAACCGCATGCAATCTCGGAATAGATATTATTATATCTTTTTCGTCTCAAGTTCAGCACACTTATGATGTCTATGTGTGGTGGGAACTGTTCACAGAATGCAGTTGTGTTCTTCAACTTAGATCATTCAGCAGGTCCTTTATGAGTTCTTGCTTTACAATTCTCCTCTGCCTTGAATTATGGTAGTTCATAATAAAATAATTTCATCAAGGCATAGATATTTTTGTTTAATGTGGAAGTATTTTGAAAAAAAAAAGGTACCTTAAACAATTACCTTATTTGGTGGTAGGTATCCAACATTTATGTGAAGACCTTAGACCAACCTTCCAAAGAGACAGAGGCTTCCCTCTCTTTGCTTGTCTTCATGTCAGAGCTCAACGATATCATATCTCACAGGCCCTGGCAAATCTTACTTCCTGGAAAAGAAGTAACTCTTTAAGTGTTTTTATTCTTTGCTTTCCTCTGGTAAAAGGCAGCTTTTATATTCTGCGTATTGATGATTTTAAAACTCAAAAGCTTTCTTATTTTTAAATAACTTCCAAGGTTGAGTGTTCTTGTACAGGAAGTCATTCTATTCCTCTTTTTCCCCTCAAAACCCTAGTAAAGCCAAGGTGCAAAGTAAGAAAAGAAAAAAATGTACATAACTTTGGAATGTCTTCTACTCCATAGTCCAACCATATATTGTGTTTATAAATTTATTGTGTCACTGTATTTAGTATTATAAACTATCAACTTCTATACCAGTATGACGTAGCATCTTTACTACTTTATTGCTATGTGACAACTTCTCATATTTGTAAATGTGTGCAGCGCAGGACGACATTATTGTATGAAAGAACATGCCATTTTTTAAAGACCTTTCCTCTTAGGAGGAAAGAGTAAAACAGTAGTTGGTGTTTCCATTGGCCATGTTGCTGCTGACTGCTGAAGCAGACAGTCTAGACTCAAACAACTTGTCGCTGTAATTACTTACAGTTATATTCATTAGAGAGTGGTTCAGCAATCACTGGGTATTTGCATGGAGTGAAGTGTGCTAATTTAGTTACAAAAACCTTAAAAAAATTCTTTAGCCTACTTCCTACCCTCTTATGTTTTAAGGCAAAACTCAGGTGAAAGGCAGAAATACACAAAAACACATGCTTCTAGCAGTTTGATTCTTCATGAAAAGATTAATCTGTTAAGGAATCCTAGTCTATTTAGTCAGAATCCAACTGTGAGATAGTATTCTGAATAGCAGAATAATAGAATTACTCTCTCAGAGAATTGCAAAAGTGACTATTTTTTAGTCACTAGCATAAATCCGTTCTAATTGAATAACAGAATATATTCTAGTAGGTTGTCTCAGTACATTGGCTCAGTAGACGTAGACATCATGGATACTGTCAGTTGCCAGTTGCACTTGGTGGCCAAGTCATCTGGAAGCCACAAAAGAGTGTTTTATAAGGAAGCGCTAAGTGATGCTTTAATTTCTAAAAACAGGCTCTGATGTCCTCAAAATGGTGCAATGTTGCAGATGCAGCACTACTTCTGTTGCTAAGCGTGGTGTCTGTCCCCTCTCAAATGCTAAAAAACTCCCTCATAATCTTGTTTCTATGCATTCTAAGTTTCAAAACCACTTAAAACTTTGGAACAGTTCTGATCGTGGCTATCTGCAATATGGGCTGGTGTGAGAGTTTAATCTTGGTACTTCATACAGTGCATGGACATTTCTAAAATAGTATTAATATCCTGAGAAACAACCCCTGAGCTTGTTGCTTTCATATGGGCAAGTAGGTTTTACAATTTATTTTCTCAGAGGTGACAAGTTTGTTCTTAAAGGCAAAAAATTAATTTTGAATCTCTGCCAAAGCTGTTCATTTACTGAAATTAAATTGTTCTCACCAGAATTAGTTTTGAGAATCAATCAAATTGAAATAATGTATATAACGGATAGGAGAAAAAATTCTACAAGTGTTGAAATGTCCTGTTTCAAAATATTGTGGGGTTTTCTTGTTTTGTTTTAATAGCACTTTTTTAGTTTGAAATACTGGCCAATTTAGCTTAAGAAAACAAAAAAAAATAAGATCAAGACTTCAAAACTAAATATATATCTCCAGCTGAACCTGCTGAAAAATTCTTGACTGCATGTTTAAAATTCTTTTGAAGTAGAGAGAAGTAAGGGATTATTAGGTAAAAAATATTCTCATTCAGTTCTTGCAGTTCCTCTATAATAAGATGTTACTGTTGAAGGAAGTGGACTGAAACCCAAGGGAAGGAAATAGCTGCTTGAATCTGGGAAAAGATTAGTGCGTTCATTTAGCTGTAGATAAAAAGGGCCTGACATAAGTTAGCCATAGTGATATCCTGAAGTACACATTTAAAACAACTTCAAGTGTTAGTGTAAAACACTGATTTGGTATTTCATGACACAATGTTCTTGTAGGAAATTCTGACACTAAAAGGGTCTGTTCCTTCTAGCATATAGCATCTAAATAAAATTGCAGATCAGAATTACTTAGTAGTCTTGCTTTTGGTCCTCTTGACAAACTAAAAATCAAAGTATAAAACTGCCTTGACTAACCTTTTTCACTTTGCTTCCCAGAACTTAAATCTAGACAAATTTCTACAGGAAATAATAATAACAATAAATAAGAACCATTTTATAATCTGAATCTGAAAAATATCTCTAGTTTTCAAACATTTGTGTTTTTTTTCCAAATAAAAATGAACAGCTGACTTCCACATGACCACAACTCTTCTCTCCTCCCAAACTGATATGGTGTCCAACTAAAAAAAAAAATAAATTACCAGATCTTCCCATATCCATCCTCTTTCCTCTCTTAACAGTAATGTACTGTAGTATTTAAAGTCACCCATCACAGAGGAATTGCTTAACATAAACCACCTTGCTTCCTATACTTAATATAATAAAGAAGTTTGTGTTAATTGACCCCATAAAAATCTTCTTCCTGGGTTTAAAAAAACCAGTACAGGTGTGCAAAGTAAGCAGAAATAATTCTGCAATAATTTGGACATCTAATTATGGAATTTAAGTGAAAGATTTTGAATTTAAGTGGGAATATTTTTCTTGTCTGTTCATCCTTTGATGCTGGCTTAAAATATCTTTCATGAAATACAAACTTATCTGGGAAGAACTGTTTTTAGGAGGCTAGAAATATGTTTAATGCTCAGAGACACAAAATGGGATCAAACCTTAAATGCCTTATGATCAGCTGTTATGAAATTTTAATAGAACATCATATGTTCAATAGGCTCAAAAAAGTTCCAGCAAACTAATCTTTACTCTGACTTAAGTTTGGGTCATAGACTCTGCAAAAAAATGAATTCACTGGTAAACAAGAAATATTAACTGTACGTTTTCTGTAGAGCAAATTTTTTGTCAGGAGATTCTTATCTGAAGTTGAGACAACCATAGTGAGATGTCCCAGTTGCATGTGGAGCTTTGACAGCATATTTCTTTGGACCATAGGACAAGAAAGTGCTATTAACATAAATGCTGTCATATGCTGTGCTGAATCTGTATTGACTCTGTTGATTGCTGACATCCCATTTTCTCCTTCTCTCATGGGGGAGGGGAAGTGTTGTTGTCTTGAGTGTTGAGCCTGCTTAAAAATAGCTTTTGAAATGATCATTTTGCAGTCTAACTTTTCTGGCAAGTGTAAGGGTTTCCTGTGGCTATATTCCAGTGCCACAACTTATTCTAGTACCGGATCTTCGTATGCTAGCATTCAAATTCCATATATACCACAGTTCTGCACTTAGAAAAATAGAATCATAGAATGGTTTGGGTTGTGAGGGACATTTTAAAGATCATCTAATTCCACCCTTCCTGCCATGGGAAAGAACACCTTCTACTACAAAGCTTGGCCGTGAAGACCCCCAGGGATGGGGCATCCACAGCTTCTCTGGGCAACCTGTTCCACTGCCTCACAGCCCCCATGGTGAAGGATTTCTTCCTCATATCTAATATTAATTAAAGTAATTCCTCCTAGTACTATCACTACATCCCCTTGTAAAAAGTCCCTCTCTAGCTTTCTTGTAGACTCCCCTACTGTAACTTATAAATTATATTATGAAGTACTGTGAGGATATTGTTAAAAAATCCCAACTCTAGGATTTATGCAATTACTACTGGTATGTTTAGCAATGGTGTTAGAAGTATTGTAAATAAGAGATTTAAGAAAAGGGTAAGTTCTTTTAAAGAAAGACTGACTTAAGGAAAAATTTGTGAGACATAGAATAAACAAAGAATTGTGAAAAGTAAGAAAAGAATTGCTTCAAACCAGTGGCCTTCAGGAATGTGATGTAGTTCACCAAACTGGACCAAATTATCCAAGAAATATATTCAATAACTTGCTGTGACTAAGGGCAAAACAGAATGTTTCCAAGAAGTGAGCGCCTTGAAGAACAACAATTGCCTTAAATTGAGGAAACAAGGAAACAAGGTGCTCGTAAAAACAGAAAACACAAATAAGAGGACAAGTTATTGTCCCTAGCTTTCACAAAAGTCAGTGTGCCCCTTAACTGAAGGTACTGAAAGTCAAGCTTCCTACTTGATTTCTTGGGGAGCTTAGATGTAAGCTTGGTGCACCATAAATTATGGTAGCTTTTATGCTTATTTCAGGCTTTAAAACGTTTTGACTTTTCCTCTCATTTAAGATAAAGACTCCAGTAAGCCATATCCATCATATTGTTTATTTGGTCAAAGACCAAATTTGGCCCTGTGGGTTTCTCCATGGTGCCCCTGTGAACCACAGTGCAAGAGGTGTTCTTAGTCAAAGGTTTGGCTTCCACTGGAGTGCAGACAAATTCAGTATTATAATTAGGCAAGACTGAGTCTCACCCTTTCTGTTCTAAGTTATCCATCCAGCATTGCTGACAATGACAAGGAAAAAAACCCAACAACACCATTTTTTGCTGCAACCTCATTGCATTATCCGTTCAAGCTTTTAATGTACAATAACAATACCATAGCCATGCTGGAATTTTGCAGTAGCTATTGATTTTTCTGTATAAAGCCCTTGGTGGTTAATGGTGACAATATAAAACACCAAAATAGTTGTATATGAGTAAGTTTTTGTCCTTGATGGAATTAATACATTGCCTTGATTAATCAAATTTCTTTATGTTGTTTCATTGGACATCAGAACCTAAGAGAATAGGGTGAAATCTGTTTAATTTTGCAGGCAAACACAGTGCTAAATCAGAGATTAGTGCCCCAATGGTATTTAAATAGGGTGAAAATAATCTCCCTGTAAAGTTATAAGTTCGTATGGAAAGTGCTGCTTACTTCTTTCCTGCCATCTGTAAGTGAGAATTGCTTCATCAGGTTTCTGAATGTATGTTGCTATTGGCCAAAGCACGTGTGTATCTTTAGCAATTTGTTTTCTGTCTGTAAACTACATTTACCGAGACTATTATTCTAGAATAACAGAAAATAATACAAAGGACTGTTTACAATGACTACCCATATTTCTTGAGGCTTTTATACTCATTTCAACAGAGCCATCTGAAGTGTTCCTTGCATGAAGAACTAATAACCAGACACCCTAACAATTATCATATCCCTGTTATGAACACTGTCCTTGTTACAACAAGCCAAGCTGGTATACCTATACCAAGAGAGATTTTCCACCTTTTTAAACTATGAAACAACATCATTACTGATAGGTAATCTTACCTGCCTGGATTCTACTTCATCCTTCTGTGTACAGTCTGTAAAACATTTCAAGCTGTCTTGTTTTCTGTCTTGCAGTTGTTTCTTGGAAATGGGAATAGGAGCTGTTTCTTCTCTCCAGAGTCAGTCTCATTTTTAATGAACTCTAATGGATTTCTTTGAACTCCATCATTACTTCAGATCTATACATAATAATAAATAAAGAAAAAAATTCCAGGATGCTGATATTTAAGAATGGTGAGCTATGAGTAAACCAGGTAACCTAAAAGCAGCTTTTCTGTGACAGGCTTTCAGCAGCATGCTTTGAACTTTCCTTTCATAATCATCTGCAGTGAAGTAGATTATAAATTCATAAACTGATAAAAATATATCTTACTCTGTCAATAAGCCTTTCAAAAAGACTTATCTGTGTGTCTTGGTGAAAAAGAAATTGTTCCAATTCAGTGTCTTCTAGTTGCTTTTCCCTGCACTGATGTAACTCATCTACTGTATGGTCTGCCATTGCTAGATAAAAATGTGTTCATAATTTTTTAAGAATTCATGGGGAAGGTCAAAAAATTTCTTTATTTCCCCTCATAAATTAAAAAAAAAAAAAAAAAAAAACACCAAAAAAAAAAAAAAACCACCAAAAAAACCCCCCTACACCCATTCTATTGATGACAGGAAAAAACCCATAAAACAAAAAAACCCCTGACTCTTACATTCTCATGTGAAATTGCAGACACGGGTCTATTGCTGTCAAGTGCTAGAGGAAGAGATAGTAGTGTTTAGGAAATGGCACTAGCAGCTTACTTTGGAGATGAAACGGAGGAAACAAAGATGCTCAGTATTAGCTGGGTAGAATGTCTGGGCAAGGAATATTGAATAGGGTGGTAAGAAGGATATACAGTTCACATACATCAAAAAGAGGGTCATGCTACAGGTTGTTCTAGAGACAACTGTAATTGCATTAGCAGTGCTGAGCTTGACATTAAATGTCATGTTCAATTCCAGCTTATTTAAGGTGATGCCTCTGGCTGTAAGAGTGGTGAAAAGGTAGATGAATGTTTCATCTAATAATAACTGGGAGATCGATGGGAGTTTGGCCTAACCTTGATGAAAGCAATAGAGAAAAATATATCTACAATGCTGTGTTATTAAACAGTACTTTTCTATGTGAATCATTAATTTAGTTTCTCTCTCTATACCCTTATCTTGTTGTAACAGAAATACACATGTTTATAGCTCTTGTTTCCAGTCAAAAGATTCTTTCTGTGCCTGTTTCAGCAGAATTTAAGAGTGGTCTGTATCACTGGACACTGCAAAGGCAGTGCTAACATGTAATTTGACACCTATTATATTTTTTTTCCATTAGCTACTCGTTTTTAAGCTCTCCAGATTTCTTTAAGAAGTATTATTTTCTTTAATAAGTCCAAGACAGAAATAAGTGTAATACTCTGATTTTCCAATTACCATTGAAAATTAATTGTGGACTAGATAACTTACATGTACAGCAGATGTCTCCAGAATGTCCAGAAGTCTCTTAGGAGTTTCTAATGCAGAATTTGACATGCAGAAATCATGGGCAAACTCAAAATATTCTTTGAATTATACTTGGAGAAAAGTTGGAATAGAAATAGAAAAATATTTCTGTAAAAAAGAGATATAGAGTAGCTCTAAAGGAAGATCTGAAATATGGTTCCATGTCTGATGCTCATCTACTTTTATGACAAACTAAAGCAAGATAGCTCACTGTTTCTCTCCAGTTCCCACTGAAATAGGGGATAGGTGGCAGTGTAAGGTGTGAATGCATTCTCTTCAGAGGTCAGTCTTGAATAGTAATTTTTGAGTTGGTGGTGCTGGTGGTCACGCAGAACTGTTGCATGTTATATCATCCCACCTAAGGCCACCACTATTATTGTGTGATCAGGTACCTGCATCAGCGCCTGAGTATGATTTGGAATTAGGCAATCATCCATCACCAGCATGAAATTAGGAGAATATTTCTGCAAAATTCTTGACTGAAGAGTCAAATTCAAAAGAAGACTTTGTTGTATTATGTACTGGGTAGGCAGAGATCAAAGCTGTTCTCTCCCCCAAAAAACACCCAGTCAGGGCTTTAGATAATGTAAGATAAGACAGTAAACTGCAAAGAGGCAAAGTGTTGAGGTTACATTAGTAACATGTGAGGAATTCATGATTACTGATAGCATTGGCCAGATGGTAGTGACCTATCATGACTAGGGATAAGGCAGGTTATAAGTGGTTTTTAATTGATGACACTAAACATATGTGCACATATACAAATTTAAAATGCTCTGTAAGCTATTTATGAGAAGCATGAATGTACAAAGCATCATTTGGGAAAAATCAGAGGAGTATAGCAAGAACGCTTCAGATGTTGTAAGATCATAAGGTGCTCTAATGTGAGAAAATTTGTATGATGCTGTTTAAGTGATGGGACTAGAGGTAAAATGGAAAGGTGAGCATGACAAAAGGCTGTTTAAGTGAGATTTGAAAGAATATCCATATTTAACTACCATATGATTAAGGGATCAGGATGGAAACATTCAGTGATCAAGAGATAAAACAAAAAAAGCTTCAATAAGAGCTTTACCACTCGTACAAGCACAAATGACCACAACTTCAGCAAACTGTTAAGAAAAAATTATATTGACTTCTGCTTTGGCGAGTCAGCCCGTATTTGTCCAATAAATTAATGTGTAAATACTCTTTCAGTGGAGCTGACCTCTGCAGTGGAACAAAATTGGTTTCAATGAAACTTTCATCAAGAAAGCGCAAATACATAGTAGAAAACTAAGGATTTCAAGTAGGGAATGAGATAAAGATGCTGTCTGACTGTAATGAAGTGATCTAGGATGAAAATCTATGCCCCTGTTCAGGTGGAGCTGGACTTGACCACAGTTTTCTGACATGTCATGCCTCTGTTCTTATCAGGAGACCACAGAATCTAGAAAAACTACCTTCTCCATTTATGTGGAAGTCTTTTAAAAGCTCTAGCATTCCTCACAAGAGCACCAGAGTACTCTACAGTTTGCTTCTATGATGACTGAGTTAGAAAGAACATCCAGATTGTGAGTCTAGATGATGGAAAATTTCCTACATCCTTTATTCACACCTGATTGCTACTGAATTGCTCCATGTGAACCTCATGATCTAGATTTGATTTCACTGTTCTAGTGGAAGGTGTCTCTGCCCATGGCAGGGTGGTTGGAATGAGATGGCCTTTACGATCCCTTCTAACTCAACCATTTTGTGATTATGATTCTTGCCTTAGTTGCACTAATAACATCCCAATGTTATTGTTCCAATAGCAGATGATGTAACTGTGAAATTAATTTATATCAAGGACATATGTATAATTGATTTATATTAACTCATAGGAATTGTATTTATATTGAATATCAGAATGCCAAATGTAGTTTGAGAGGGGATTTTTTTGGTTTGTTTTTTTTTGGTCTCGGTGAGGTAGAAAAGCAGTAGTACTGACTTCATTGTGGAAAAATGTGAGCTAGGTTTTGTGTCACTAAATGCTGAATACCTTTATCTACAGAATTACTAGAATTTGGTAGTCTAGAGAGTGAGTATTAAGCTTGATTAAATATGTTATTTCTTCTTTTTATTAGTGTAATAGCTTCATTTAATGAAAATAGGTTTTTTGCTTAATGCTTGTGTAATACACTGCTAATTGCCTTTATATGTATGATTGTATTTTTCAGATTCTCAAGTTTAATTTTTTTTCATTTATTAAGCAAACTAAAAAAAAAGTTATTTTCATTTCTTTATATTGAGAGAAACTGATATTCAGGGGGTTTATCCTTGCCATCAATTTTAGTTTAATCAGGCATCTAATTAATAGTCTCTAATGTAACTCAAAACATTAAAATTTCAGCCCTAATGCAGTCCCTGAAATCAGTTAAGTGCATCCAAAAGTTGATTTAGAGCATTGAAATTATGTCATAATTAAAAAAACACCACATCTGACTTGTGTAAGACGAAGTAATTTTATGTGAAGGTACTCACACTTTAAAACTGGGTAGTTTTTTGCTTATGTGCTTGAACCGGTCTTTCATGCAAATCTTATGCAACCAAATACATTGTATTATGAAGAAATTATTCTTCTTTGAGTCTGAGGAACCAATAAAGTAATAGTTTCCACAGCAATGTAAATTACTTATATTTAAATGTGTTTTTTTGTATTTTGAAAGCAGTACATGATCTAGATTTTGCATTCCTACTTTTCATCTATGGTAAGAGTTTGATAATATGTCATGTGCTAGCAAGTTTTTAAACAGCAAAAATACTGCATTAAAGCAAGTACGTTATTAAGAATCTTCCAGAAGACCGTCTAGTACATACATACATATGTTAAAAAAGAAAAAAAAAAGGAACCTTTTTATCCTGATTTGAGTTATGTTCTTAAATGGAAAAAGAATTTAGTCTCCACTGTCTTTTGCAGAACACTTAATAACCATCAATGTTTCATTGAAATGTAAAGGCCTGAAGGAGCTTACGGAAAAGTATTTTCCTGTTGAAAATATTTTGCACTTCTGACTGTGTTTAAATTGGAGAATGATATAAAAATAGAACCTTTATTTTTAATATTCTTTATATGCTATACTAATGGTTTCAAAATCCATATTAGAAAAGGGAATTGAACAAGTGAAAGCACAATAGTTATAAAAAAAATTAAGATTCTTCATTATAAAAAAAATGCGTATTTTAGCCAACAGTAATTTTTTGACACTTCATATTTCCCAGTAGGTGACAGAAAACGAAACCCTCTTGTCATGTCTTGAAGGAAACAAAGTGTGTCAACAACAGAAATAAACTAATAAATAAAACCATATCCCTCCAAGAAAACATTTCACATTTGCATAATCAATTGTATGCTAACAAGGATAGTGAAAACAGTTTGCGGTGAGGCCAATGTAACAGGAATAAATCCATAATTATTTGAATAATAAATACATTAATGAAATCTTATGTTTTCTTCCAAATAGTTTTTTGAAATAATAAGTTTTTGTAAATAATTTTGGTTGTGTTTCTCCATTTCCTCTCACCTCTACTTTGAAATTTTTATTGATAGATCTATTCCAGGGAAACATCACTGTTAATGCCATCACAACTGAACCCTCTGACATGAAGTATTGAATTAGTACTGAGAATGAAAATATTACTGTTATTGTTGCTTTGAACCAAAGCTAAAATAGTCTAAAATACTTTGGAAATGTTGACAGAATGTGGTGGCGACAAACTTCCAATTTCTGAATCCATTGCAACATTTAAAATTTAATTGATATATGTGACAATGTAGGCAGACAAAAGCAAGCTCATTTCATTTGTGTTAATTGGAAACCATGTGAACTTATCGCAATGTTGAGCCCAAACTGCTGTAATGTATGTTGACTCTCAGGAGGCCTCACCGTCTTAGAATGAGTATTACATTAATTCCATTTTCATAGCTCCTGTGTGGGAAGGATGAGACACTTTTTTATAATCGCCGATGTTTCTAGAAAGAGTTTTATAATACTGCTGACATTCATGTGTGAAAAACAATGCCTAGAACAGGGCTGTAAGTGGGAGGAAGGGGGCTGAAGTGAAAGAAGTGTGAACACAGTGTTATGCTCTTGGGTCTGACGTCTCATAGATGATGTAGCCTCTATAAGAAGGCAGGATACTCCAGGTCAGGCAGCACACCTGATCTAACCTACCCCAGAGTTCCCTCAGGAACAAAGAAGGAATGTCTTGCCTTAGTAAGTTTTAGGATGCAGGAGTTATGATTGATTGCTGCTCATCAATCCAGTTGATGTTCTGGATATATATAGTAAAAGCTCTTTAGCCCACAGCTATGTTTGTGAATCATTCATATTTGATGGTATAACCTTTGTCTCTAGTAGCACTTCTTCCTAAAATGGTGATTGTAAGACTTGGCAATTTTTTTTGACTGTAAGACACTGGAAAATGACACTTTCTAGTGTGTTTTAATATAGCTGAGATGCTTACCTACCACAACATGAGCCTCCAGCTGAGTCACTAAATAGAATTATCTAAGATTCCATGACTTCTTTGCAAGCTTCTAGTCACTTACGTTTAAGTCACGGTTTGTAGTGAGACCAAGAATCCCCTAGATGTCTTGATTCAGATTTTAAGTTCTTGATACAGAACTGTCATTGTTTCCTTAAATATTGAAGCTTTACAGCTCTGGCAATCAGGCTACATACATGTAGGTACCAGAGCATTTAGATAATCTGAATTTCAGGTAGAGGCGAGAGAATTTTTCAATGGAAATTGGTAAACAACACTGAGAGGGACCTACAGATATGGTTATTATAAATCCCTTCTTAAAATAAAAATATTAAAATATAAACTACAGCTGAAACTGCAAAAACACTGGTTAAGATACATATAATATTTTGTCTCAGGTGCCATGGTATGTAGTAACAGTATCACCTGCTCATAAAGCCTTTGCTCATGTGGCCAGCACTTTCATATCTTTCATCTCTGTCAGTAGATCTTGTCAGTGAAGGGCTCACAAGATCTCAAGGAAGACTTTTTTTTTCTTTCCTTTGTTGATGGCTAAATCAATTGATGAAGTAGTTGTGTAGATTGAGGAGAATTCTTAATTCATGATTTAGTGAATTGTTTCTTTGCTCTGTTTTGAACAGCACCTTGTTCTGCAAAACTTATGTTGTTGGAAGGAAGTAATTTAGAATAAACCCCAGACTGGCTAAGAAATATGCATGTGAAATAGTTTTGCTGCTTTAGGCAAAACTGTACAAAAATTTTGAAGACCATATGTGGTTGATGGAGAAACTGTGAGTTGTTTAATGAGAAGTTACTACAAAGCTTACAGAGAAAAGGCAGAAAAATCCTACATCCATATGAAATTGCAGGAATTATTAGGGTAGGCCGAATGTTTTACCAAGGTGCAAATTTGTCAAAGTAGATTAATTGGAAAACTATCTGAATCTTTGAGAGTTTTGAAGAAATGTCTGTCTTTGGTAATATTTTCCCAACCTTTCTGCAGTGCTGCTGTCATTCACACAATGTATTTCTTCCCATTCCATTCAAGGAACAGTTTCTTGACTAAGAACCACTAGACTGATTCTGCTTGTTTTAGTGTGCTCAGGGAGGGGGTGAGGGACTGGATTTCCTACCTCAGCAGCATGACTGGAGCACACATGTTACACAGTACAATCTCTGGACATATACAGGAGAGGGAGAGAGAGAGAGAGAGAGAGAGAGAGAATGTATGCAGGAATAATACTACTAAAACCAAATATCTGCATAATCTGAGCTCCAGACAGTTCCTAGCACCAAAATCCATCCTTTCAGACAGCCTGTGCTTGAGACTGAAATTAGATTACTGCAGACCTGATCATTACTTGTACTTGGGGACAATGGTCTTCCTTTAGAAGTCTGTGTAAGGAAGGCCTTAGATGAGAAGAACTAATTTTTTTTTTTTTTTTTTTTTTTTTTTTTTTTTTTTAAATCCTGAAGTCAGTCCTGCAAAAGCAGCTGCCTTTGCTAGAGGATGCACAAAATTTAGTTTGTGACCTCTGGGGTGAGCACTTGGAATAACAATTGTTTCTTCTTTTAAATATTAGCATGAATATGCCAGATCACTCCTGTAAATTTTCCTTGAGTGAGCAATGCTAGCAGGTGACTGCTTTGCTCTTCATGGTCCACTCTGGACCTCCCTGCCCAATGCGTTCATGCATTCTGTGATGTTTCTGATATTTAAAATTAAGTACATGTTTAAGCATGATGTTGGATCAGAGCTACAGTGCAGTGCTGGCACTCTGTGCAACACAACACGGTGCTGCCAAGCATGTTAAGATGAAGGGGTGTGTGGTGAACACAATAACAAGGATATTGTGCTTTGATTATGGTTACAGGTGAAACCTCACCTATGCTGAATTACTTGTGTGCCCTGCATGCCCTCTTGGGATGCAGGTATAAGCATGTTACCATGTGTCCAAATCATGGTTGAACCATATTCATATGTGTTGTAACATTATGAAAATATTATTTGGGAGTTCACAAATTTCAATCGCCTAGTAAAAATTTGCTTTGTGCCTTTGATGGTTTAATTCCATTCCTTTCTTATTCATGTTTCAGATTCCATGAAAAGTGTGTGTATGAGGCAGGGAGATGAATTGAATTTTAAAAGTACTTGAGAGGGGGAAGTGGGTAGGTAGAAGTAACATGTAAACAGGGTCTGTTGTTTCGAGTTGATTTTCTTTTTCCACAAACAGAACAAAACTAGCTAACCTCTCCATATTTAGCATCCAGATAATTCAGCTGGCTGTAATTAACTCACACCACTTGCTGTCTTCAGACACAAAGACACATCATGATTCTGATGAAGACTATGCCTTTAGCTGTGGTATTTGTTTGGTTCAAACTAAGACTCAGTAAGGGAGTTCTAAAAATTTCCTTGCGCCCAGGATGAAATAAAAGTTTAAGGCAAGTGATGCAGAAAGGCTTATGTTCATGTAGTAGCCAGATGAAAACTGAAAGGAATGTGAGGGTAATTTAGAAACAACTTTACTAGATTAAAGCACCTTTGGAGAAGCTTCCGTGCTCCAGGGAATGAAATGAGAAGTATGGCATGGGGAGAGTGTCTGAGTAAGCGGAGTTCCCCCAGATACTTTGAGAACATACATCTCTTCTGAACTGGCTGCTTCTCCATGTATTTGCTTCTTGCCTATTGAAAGTCCTATAAGCTATGGGATGTTGGAAGTCATATCTCATTGCCCAAATCTTCTGAGCTTCTATTTTGTCAGCAATAAATTCAGAAAAAAATATACTCAGTATTTCTTAATTAGTGTGTTGTTTTTTGTTTCTTTGGTTTTTTTTTTTTTTTTTTTTTTTTTTGTTTGGTTTTTTTTTTTTTTTTTTTGGGGTTTTTTTTTTTAAGAAAAATGAAAAGGCATAGATGTGCAGGTACGTTTAAACAGATGAAAGCTGTGATGCTGTGGGAGTAGAAATTAAAGGCTGTAGGGACTGAAAGTACTAAATCAAGTTCCAGAAATCTCCTTCTCCAGCACTGGACTATCTTTGTAATTTGCAAAGTACATGTCTCTTCTTGTTTAAGCTCAATATATCAAAGACTGTGGGTAATAAAAAGGAAAAAAAAATAATGTTCCCTTTCATTCTTGTAAAGCTGGTAACTAGTTTCCATTTACTGTGTCAATGTTACAGGTCAGAGTTATGTAAAGAGATGTGACTATCTATTAATAGTTAATACAAATATATCCATAGATTGCAATCCCAGCCATGTCACAACCAGCTTCTAATCTTTTAGATAAAACATGTGAGATATTTCACTTTTTGTGTGACCTTTATCTCTGTGCATTGTGTACAGTAAACATCACAGGGCAGAGTTCTTTTTTCAAATGGAAAAGTCTTGCTCAAATACTTTTGAACAGTAATTTTCCAATTTATCTTATACTGTATATACGTTGGAAATAATTTTAAAAGTTATACTTAGAAAAGCATATCAAGAAGTAAAAGGCTATGCAAAATTGATAAATTCTGGAGCCACACACAGTGGTCACTAGATTAATAAGAAATTAACTACTTCTTTTCCCTGAATTGCATGGGGGCAGAAGTAATTGATAGCCTACATGATGTAGTGCATATCCTTTACTGTTTTCAGTCACTTTAGCATGTGATTTAAAAATGAAAGTCTTTATAAATAACAAATAATGTGCAAGCTATGTGCACTGTTATGTGGTTTAGAAGTATGTTTTTCTCTTTTGGCTGTCCAAAAGGATATTTGGTAGTGTCAGTTTTAGTGTATGTGGTTGATAAATAATGATGGCCGAAATGCTGCAGGGTTAAAGGATTACTTGTTTTTCAAGGAATATAATTAGCTATTACACAAAAGCATTTTGCTTTGGAAGACAAGTTACTGACAGGAAAATGCATGTGTAAAACAAGCAGTAATGTTTATTTGGCAAATTTTGTTTTTATAATTAAGCCATCTGGTGTATCTAGTAAGATTATATAAATATCAGCGTATAGCTGTCCTAGAAACACTTGTTTACAGAATACCTGTGGTGCTTATCAGTAGAAAGTTCTCAACAAGTGAAGATCTAGCAGAAAGAGTCTAGAAGGAATTATTTCAGAGTAGACAAAGCTCTCTGAAATTGATAGTTAACAAAAAGTATCTATGTATCGGGATATCTACAGCTAGTTTGACTATTGGTCACCTCATCAAAAATCAGTCACAGGAATAAACCAAAGTAGGCAGCGAATGATAACACCTCTTCTGTGAATGACATGTAAATCATTCTGTTACATGTAGTTCCCTGAAACACCAAACTTGTGCCCTTCAGGTATTTGAGTCTGTGCTGATTGTTTTGATATTGTTCTCAGTATAATATTGACCTTTAATGCCAGGGTGAAACTAGCAAGCAGCAAACCAGCCATACAGACAATTCTAGGGTGCCAGTTAAAAGGTATGATGAGAACTGAATAGATATAATTTCAATGTTTAAAAATTGTTACTGAAACCTTGTAACATTCATGTAAAGTAGATATTATTATGTATTTCATTCTTTTCTACAAGAAAACTGTCTGATCTTGTGACCTGGAAGTTCTGGGATCTTTGGAGACTGGACTCTGGATTTCTCACTCAGCAGTAAGTTTTAGATCACACTTCATCCAACTTTACTTTCTCATCCATCAGCACCCCCAGTCCTGCATGGGACCATCCCCATGAGTCACACCATGTGCCTGAGAGTATTGTCAAATGCTTCTTGAACTCTATCAGGCTTGGTGCTGGGACTACTCTGGGGAGCCTGATGCAGTGCCCAACCACCCTCTGGATGAAGAACATTTTTCTAATATCTAGATTAAATGTTCTCTGACACAACTTCAGGCCATTCGCTCGGGTTCTGTCACTGATCACCACAGAGAAGAGATCACTACCTGCCCCTCCTCTTCCCCTCAGGAGTGAGTTGTAACTGCATTGAGGTCTCCCCTCAGTCTCTTCTTCTCCAGGCTGAACACACCAAGTGCCCTCAGCTGCTTCTCACACAGCTTCCCCTCGAGGCACTTCACCGTCTTTGTTGCCCTCCTTTGGACACTCTCTAATGACTTAATATCTTATATTGTGGGATCCAAAACTGCACACAATATTCAAGGTGAGGCCACCCCAGTGCAGAGCAGAATGGGACAATCCCCTCCCTCGACTGGCTGGCCTGATGCCCCCCAGGACGTGGTTGGCCCTCCTGGCTGCCAGTGCACTGCTGACAACTTGCCATCCACCAGGACCCCCAAGTCCCTTTCTGCAGCACTTCTGTCCAGCATCTCATTCCCCATTCTGTCCATACATCCAGGGCTGCTCCATCCCAGGTGCAGAATCCAGCACCTCCATTTGTTGAACTCCATGGTCAGTGACTTCCCAGTCCTCATATTTGTTGAGGTCTTTCTACCAGGGCCTCCCTGTCTTAGAGGAAGTCAACAGCTCCTCCCAGTTTTGTTGTCATCTGCAAACTTGCAGTCCCATGTCCAAGTAATTTTTGAAGGTGTTGAAGAGCACAGGGCCCCAAACGGAGCCCTGTGGAGCCCCACTAGTGACAGGTCACCAATCTGATGTCACTCCATTCACTATTACCTTCTGTGCTTGACCCGTGAGCCAATCGTTCACCCACTACATGCTGTGTTTTTCCAGCTGTGCTGGACATTTTGATCAGAAGGATCCTGTGAGAGAAAGTATTGAAAGCTCTACTGAAATCCAAAAAGATTGCATCAAATGGCTTCCCATGATCAACGGGGTGGGTTACCTTGTCCAGAAAGGAGATCAAGTTTGATAAGCAGGACTTTGCTCTTGTGCTGGCTGTGACCAATGGCTATGTCATCTTTCTGCTGTTTTTCAATTATCTTCTCTGTATGTTTACCAGCCACTGAAAGTGAGACTGACAGGCCTTCTTGCCCTTGTTGAAAACTTGGGCAATGTTCACCAGCTTCCAGTCAACTTGGACCTCTCCAGATATGTTGAACACAAAGAATCACTCATGCATCATGTTCCTGATCTTTGTGTGTATAGCGTGCCCACTTATTGTGGGACCTGCCTCTTTGATTTGGAACATACTTTGCTTTTTGCTTCTTAACTTGCTTATCTCTTTGGGGATATATGTTTTAAAAGGTATCAGCTTTTGTATATTCTAACACAGCAGTAGTTCTGATTTGCTTTCCTCTGAGTAGAGATATTAAAGAACTTTGCAGAGAAAAATATACCTTATGCAGTTCCTTGTCATTTGGTATACATTCGAAGCCATGTACGTGAGTCCAGATAAAAAATTAAAATCTTCTCCTCAGCACTTCATGTTGATTTTTAATTTTGAAGTGTGGCTTGTAAAACTGGGTTTAGAACCAGCTTTCTCCAGTAGTAGCAGGACTACTCTTTGCTTAGAAATTTCCAAACTATTTTATTTGCCACTTAATGGCCAATGAAGTATCTTGTGTGTGCCACAAAGGACCAATTTGCACAGCGACTGTCCTCAGCAGAGCATGTTGATTGTCAGGGCTGTAACAGCTGCAGTATTTCTTCCAGCTGCTCGGTGAGCAAGAACTTCCTGCAAATAAGTTGCCAGAAACCCCTTCAGCTAGTATTAGTTATGTATCTATTTTTGCCACTGGTCCATTGGTGTCATCTATGTGTTCAAGATGAATTCACACCACCTCTGTGAAAATAATTTTTTGCCAGTTAGAAGAGTTCTTTGGTCCTCTATGTGATGTCTCATCTTTCAGTGACTTTCTGCTTTAGGAAGTCTAGCAGCTGGGACTGTTGATGGAATATACCTTTTATGAGATATTCTGAAAATCTTATTTTAACTCTTTAGTTAAAGGTAGAAAGTGAGAGAGAAGGTGTAGGATGTTTAACACCAAGGAGACAGAAAATTTAGTCCAAATGCTAAGGTAGTTATCAGTGTAACTTGCAGTAGAACTTGACAGGAAAAA
>VWZG01011452.1:119412-134391 GCA_013396735.1 Grallaria varia
CCCCCCCCCCCCCCCAAAAAAAAGGCAACCCACACCCAAACAAACCAAAAAAACCCCACCATCATTTATTTTCGTGCTCTGAGCTCCAGAGCAAGCTCCGGATGATTTGCTTCCTCAGAGAATTGTTCGGAGAGAATATGAAACACAAACTGACAGACGTTCTAATAATGCATGCAATAGCTGAGAGTAAGGCAAAGGAATTATGAGAAAACAACAGCAAAAGCAAACAACTTAAGGAGTTGGCAGAGAAACAGGAGAAAATAAAGGTAGTAATAAATGAAAGCATATGCACTTAATGTGAAGTTTCAAATATTTTATAAAACTTTTGCCTATTTCTACAATAATAACTTTAAAAGAAAAAAGTGCTCTGAGAAGTCTCTCATATGTCACTGTTAATTTTTATTATATTGTTCAGGGGTTTATGGTTACTGAAGCAGGACACAAAAAGGAACAAATCATTAGCGTAGGATGTTTTCATGAGGGTTTTATAATGTTCATAAGAAGTACCTCAATGTTTCTGTAGGAAAGACCTCTTGTGCAACTTTGGGTTGCTAAACACCTGCACTTTTGTGAACTCATCTGGAATAACTATCTATGGGCAATCAGAATTATGATGTTAATGACTGTAACTGTTTTTTTCAAACACATAAAGAAAAAAAAAATCCATAAAACAGATCCCACTGGCAGCACTTCTATCACCAAGAACAGAAATTTAAAATGGTTACTCTTTGAAGAATTTCTTAGAAAAAGAAATTAAGAAAATCAGTCAAGTTAAATTGGAGGGTTTTTTTTTCATCTTTCTATGAAATACTACAACCATCCTTCCAAAATACTAAAGAGCTAAAAATTATTTAGTAGTTACAAGAGATAAGATTTTTTTTATAAAACTATTTATTCAAGTAAATTAGAGAATTAGGTCACAAAGCAGAAATTATGTGTCTCCACCCTTTGGACAAGCTTTGCTTTCCAAAGTGCTATCATTTGCCTCAACATGTGCAAGTTTAAGATGTCTTTTCCTTGAAAGCAAATTGAAAACTAAGAATCTAGCTGAACATCAAGCAACAGGACAGACATAAATTATCATATATTTATTCAGTAAATTAAACATGACCCCTTCAAGGGAGTGACTTGAAAGTTGTATAATGCAAATGAGAAAGATATAAAGAAAATTAGTGTGAAAAAAGCAACAAATACTCTACCCTGAAAAAATTTAACCCTGTCATTTGATGTAGAAGGTAAGTGACTTCCCATATTCTGTTTGCCTCTTCAAAAGTTCAAAATAGCTTTAAAATGATGCTCCGCCTAACTGGAGAGTAATCATAAAGACTACTCCAAACTTTTGCTTCGAAAAACTTTAGTTATGTTTTCAGATCTATAGTTTGTTTTCTGAGCTGTTATGCAAAAAGTACAATCACACAAGTTTTGGACAAAGCTTGTTTTAGTGAAAACATAAATGCATTAGCAATTTCACAAACTCTGGAGGGATTTGTCTCTGGGAGTTAATAAGCCTCCTCCTCCTACTCATTGTCTAAGAAAAAATTAAAAAGCTTGGAGAAGGGCAAAATCAACTTCTTCCCATCTTTTAAAATAACTATTTTTAAGAGCTTTTCCAGCCTCTCAAATTATATTTTTAGTCTAATCTTCTCTGTCAGATTTACTATCTGAAATTAGTTTAAAATTTTAATTTGGTGAATATACAAACAAGGAAACAAATAAAAACTAACAGCCAATTCTAACATGTACGTTTCTGGATTTATGGCTGCACAGTCAGGTCGCCATCTGGTCAAGAGATGTATTTATTGCTTTCAACTTGTGTTGTCCCTATATTTCTCAGAGACTAATGCCATATACTTGTTTGCTTTTTAATGTATAGGGCAATATATAAAAAATGGACAACAAAATGGAAAGGAAGTTCCTTTTGCTAAAGCCTCAGTGAGCATGAAAATGCCCCAGACACAACTGGGTTAATGTTGTCTTAGTTCAAGAACCTAAGTCTGCGTGTCTGAATGGGCAAGGTTCCACACCTAAATTTACCTTTCTAGGTGAGATTTTTCTCACTTGATTGGCATGATAGTAGTGTCTATATACTTTTGAGACCTGAGGTAAGGAGGGTCCTTAAGATTTTCCAATAAATCCTATTTTACCAGCTGTTTAAAGCTTGCTCTAAAGCACTTACATTATGTGCTTAAAGGCACAACTTACTATTGGAGTGCATGAATCATAAAAGCAGCACCTGCAATTTTAAGCAGTCAAATCAAATAATGCCTTTCACGAATATTGTGCATATGGGTAAGGGCAGATTTTGAAGACTCAATGCATGAGTGGAGTGATTGACTCTATCTGCAGCCAATTGTCCCGTGGAGCTGGCAAGAAAACTGGGTGTCAAAACTTGGATATTTTCCTTTAGTTGTCGTATTCATGTGTCAGAATTTTCTAGAAATGCTAGAAAATTTCTAGGTCAGTGATGTTGGGGAGAAAATTATTATAGTATGTTTTGTAATGGGAATCTAGATATGCTTTCTGAGATATTTTTATGAATTTCTGCTTCTTTTATAAATTTCTTCTTGGTGTGCTATCAGCTCCTTGAAATCTTTGCTCACTTAAGATCTGACCGCAAAAAAACACTCAAGTCCACTTTTAGATGTATCTGAAAGGAATCTGAACTAATTTTAATTAGGATACATATGAGATGTCATGCCATTATGGAGTCACTTTATCACCACCAGCAGTTTAGACCATACTCCTGTGCATGAGAATTCAGAAATTTAGTTACTTTCTCGCTGAGTGTCTGTAAAAATAAAGAACTTTGGATTCTGTAAAACAGAAAGGATTTTGAAAAGCCACAGGAGGTTATTAGCCAGTGTTATTTTAAAATTAATTTCTCTTTCTGTTTGGGATGAAGGTTCTATTTGTAATGTAATTTAACAAGGCATACTGCTTTCTTTTTGACACATGTTGACAGAGTATGGGAAATTGAACAAGACTGGCAGATCCCCGAGAAATAACAGTGGGGATTTATGTAAATGAAGACTATTATGCTGCAAACTTGTTTCAATGAAAACGAATTATATTTTAAATAAATGTCCAAGGGACGCAACTAGTTGTTTTATCTGAAAAAGATCTTATTTTGGGGTTGAAGATTAGCTTGCTATAAAAATATATGTTAAATTGCAGGCTAAAAAATTTGGGCAAATTATTGGTTGCTTTTTCTTTTGAAGATAAATATAGACTAGCTATTTCTGGGTTCACATGACATTTCTAATATTAAGATCCTGGATATCACTTTGAACTTACTGAATACTTCATAGCTAAAATGTTATATTCTTTATTATCTGTGCATTTGAAGACTTCTTCCTTAGAAATTATGGACATTTTCCAAGATTGGTGTGGATTTGATCACCAGCTGTAAAGTGTCAACATTGATAATCATAAAAGTTTACTGTTGTCTTTGAGTCTTTTTGTATTTATTATATATACGTCAGACAAGTCACACTTGTTTTGCCTGTGCCTCAGTAAAAAGTTGTTTTGTAACTAGTATGGTCAAGCTAAAGCCAGGATACTGAAACTTTATGAATATATTAATCTATAGGGGTTTCAATGTGGATCATCTGCAGCTGCCTTATTTTCAAAATGTGGCTATGGAAGAAGATAATGCAGCCATTGCCTCTCAAAGTACAGATGGGCAGCAGAGATACTCAGTTCAGGTAAAGGACATCAGGGTCTGCGCCTGTTGGACTTTAGATCTGTTTGCATTTTTCCCAAGAGAGAGGTTACATGGCGGCTGACTCGATATAACTATTACAGTTTAGGATGCTTACTATTAAATTTTCACATTCATTTTCATAATTTACCCTATGACAAATAACAAACCAGTTTCAGTCAGTAATTCTTTGCAGGCATTGAAATATGAAGCTTTGCGTCTGAAATTATTCCAGAGCACATCTTCAGGGTTTATATGGATCAAGAAGATTCTGGAATGTCTGGAACTATAAGAATGTGGTATGTTTGCCTTTTTCTCTGCTTCTAAAGGAAAAACTTGTGATGCAGAGTACTAGGGAACAAAACACGGTATAGTTTCCCAAATAGATGGGGGTTAGGAGAGGGTTGTGCATTTTTATTTAAACTTATTGTTCGCAGGAGTTTTGAAGATTATATAAAATCACAGTCTTCAGGATAGATATAGATCATGACTTCTTTTACAGTAAAAGTTAAAGTGCTTTTTACCAAAATGCGTCTAATCTTTCCTTTAGGACGCTCATTAAATAATACGGTGTAGTGTATTTGTAGTTATTACTTCATAATTCATTCTTACATAAATGACATGAATGGGTAGTTTAGGTCACTTAAAGACACACAAGCAAAAGTAATAGGAAAAATCAGTTTAATGTAAATTTGCAAAAGCAAAAATTGGGGATATGGGTTCAATTTATGGGTTCATGAGAGAGAAACAATTTTTGAATAATTTCAGTTACAAGGAAAAAAATCCCAACATAACAGCTAGAGGATGCTAATGATTGACATTATCTTGTTGCCATCCCAATAACTTCTTGTAACAGAACATTGTTATTTCATGCTTATCAACTGCTCCCAAAACTCACAAGCTACTTGGTAAATCTTTGGAGTCATCATCAGACTGTGAACACCATGTAAGAAGTGAGATCCTTCTGAACTGTAGTTAGCTCAAACCTGGGGTCTCCAGATTCTGTCTCTCATTAGGAAGGTACTCCACCCTTCCCTTTCCATTGCTGCACCTGAAATCAGATTATATTAAGAATTAAATTAAATTGTTTCCAGGATTGGAAATTGGTTTGTTGGATATTGCTTTTGTAGACAGTACTTCAGCTTCATCTTATCTGTCCCTCTGCTTGAGGGACACACCATATCACTGTCTCATTCTGCCAGTACTGCCATTTTTAAGGAAATACTGATGACTTTTGAAGGCATTTATTTCTAGAGCAGTATAGGAAAATGCAGTTGATACAGCTATCATGTGAGGGCAAAATTGAACTACTTGTTTGACATCAAATAGGATATTCTGATTCCAATCCTAGAGTCTTTCTGTAAATTAAATATTGGATGAATCCACTGTAATGTATGTGAGGTGTAGAGATACCACGAAGGAGCTGTTCAGCAACATGACACTCTTGCTGTTTTGTTCCTTTTTCATGCGTGATTAGCCAGAAGGTTTCTGTTCACTAACATTTCCAGTGAAAATCTAAATTTCAGAACCTGAAAATGCAGACTTCCCATATCTTTTCACTTTAATATGTTGACATATAGGACATAGTTATTGCTGAACTTGTTATTAATTCAGTGTTGTCCTTGAATCAGATATTTTCATAGTGCTGAAGAAGCAGAAACTAGATTATTTCACCAGGAAAACACATTTCTGTAGAAACAACAGTGTTCAGAAAATTTGAGGTTAGTTAATAATGATGTAGGTTGACCATAAAGCCAGGTTCCAAAGTACTATATTTTGTTATATAAAAAGACTGAATCTACTTAAACTTTCTTTTAATAAAAAGGCATCTTATACACTTCTTATTATACTGAGGGTTAAAAAATAAATAGAGTTAGGTTTTTCATACCTTTCTCCTTTTTTTTTTTTTTTAATTTTCTTTTTTCATAAAAAGGGGCAAAAATTAGCAACAAATATTTAGATTCAGTTTCCATAAAAATGATGAGTTTGTTCTTAGTATGTCCTGTGATTTCAATCAGAGGATCACTTGATGTCCATATTGATCTTTAGATGGGACACATTTTGCATATGTATGCACATGCTGCTTCCTATAATGGCATGAAGGTGGTAGCAGTTGGGCAGCATATGCTGTTAGTCTGCTGCATGGTTACACTGAATTTGCCCATTAAAGCCATGTGTAAATAAAGCTCCATGATGATTGATGGGGCTGGTCATTTTCTTACAACATATGGCTATGGATTTCCAGGTATTTTCATGCCTTTTTTTTTTTTTTTTTGACAGTTGAAAAAGTTAATCTATTTCTGTTTCAATTCAGCCTGTTACCATGGGAGATGCTGGGAAAGATTCAGAATCTTCTGTAGGGTTAAACCATTTTGATACCTGAGATACTGTATGACTGAGTAAATACCTATCTGATGTTTTTCTGAAATAACTTTTAAAAATAATAGGAAATATTGTATTAATTCTAAATGAGATTAGGAATTGCTTCTGTTCATTAATATTTCCACACAATTTTTGTGGTGTTTTTGTTGTTATAAATTATGGTATGAATTCTGTTCAAATTCTAGTGTGGTTAATAACTGTATTCTTATTTCTTAAGTACTTTTCCCTATATTTTTCCCAATTAGAAAGTTTTGTCCTAATTTTTAACTTGTAATTGTTTTGCAATGTTTCCGGAGTACTTTACTAAAATTTTGCCTTTATTTCATGATCAATACAGCAATTTTTGATGGTTTGCTCTACACTTTGTGAAGTCATTTGAAGTAAGTTGAAATGAAAACAAAAAACAATCTGAAAGTGAGCTGTAGTAATATACTATAATTTTTATAGTATTTTATATCTACTTTGGTTCACTTCCATTCCATTTCACTTCCATTTTGTCATCAATAATTTTTGAATGATAGTACTGTCTTGTCTTGAAGTATTTGCTTTTCTAGGTGACTGTGATGGCAGACTTAAACTGCAGGGGTTCCAGGCAAGAGGGGACAGTATATGCTCCCTGACAAGTTCTGACTGTGACAGTGAAAATTAGTTTTTATCTCTTCTTCACCACCTTACAGAACTGTACCAACCATGGTGGGGGGTGCACAACAATCATGAAAAATTTGGATAGGAGGAGCGTCAGGGTCAGCCATGACAAAAGCCATTTACTTAACTTGTAACATGTTACCTGAATGAGTGGAAATTCATGTATTGACTATAACTAACATTTGTCCCATTGCCTGGAGTTTATGCTGATTAAAAACTCTTAGTGGTCATTTATTTTAAATTATTGATCATCTGGAAGACCAGTGATTCAGTCTCTGATAGGGACAAAACTAGCCTGCCCAGCATACAGAGTGTGGATTATTTTTATGGATACTACAGTTTCAGTCCAGTATCCATAAGGCATTCCATTATACTTTAGCTCTTTAAATTGCCTGTGTGATCTGTCAGCATTTTCTCTTTCTGCTTGTGATGACCATGTCAGAGCAGCCCCTTCTAAAATTTGAATTTGTTCCAAAATACTGCAGAGCTCTATGGTTTAGTACTCATGCCCATGTTAGAAGTAGGAGGTCACAAAGGGATGGGTATGGATGAAGAAAAGTCTAGTAGCACTACTCCTTCTACTGCCTACGGGACAGTACACGTACATTAGGTAATGAGAAAGTTTTTTTTTATAGTCAGTGTGTTGATTGAAAGGGAGGTGTCTGCATCGTGCAATCGGTACTTTGAATTTATTTGAGGGAAATTGTGGGGAGAGACTACCACTGAGGTAGCCAGTGTCACTTCAACTGCTATAAATATCAATTTCTCTTTAACAGCAGAGAAAAGAATATAACACAATGCATTTCAATACAGTAATTCAGTTCCCTGTTTTTTCCATAGCACCTTGGAAAACAAGAACAATGCCTGTTGAGCATGTTATGCAATAGGTGAAGGCAGAGAACCATGAACCAGCTTTATTTCTGAGTGGTACAGTGCAGAAGACAAAAATCAATAATACCAGGTGTACTCATTACAAAGCAGAGTGCTTAGTGGGATGTATATGCATGGTAATTTACATTCACACAGCACTGGCCTACAGTGAACGGTGGAAATGTCCATTCTGGGGCCAAGGGTGCTGCCTGAGGTCAGGAACCGTAGAACAGTCTGTATGCAAGAACCAGCAGCGTTGTGAGGCGTGCATAGCTTGAGTTCAATTCCTGTCTCTGCAACAAGTTCCCTGTGTAGTTTGAGGCAGGTAATTTAGTCTCAGTTGCCTTTTTTGAGTGAGCTGTATTGTCTGCTCCAGATGGATAATCAAAATACAACCAGGGACTATTATATATTGTCATACCAGCATAATCATAGAATCATTTAGATTGGAAAAGGCCTTTCAGATCATTAAGTCCAATCACTAACTTAACACTGTCAAGTCCACAGCTAAACCATGTCCATCGGTGTTGTGTCTACATGTCTTTTAAATTTCTCCAGGTATGGTGACTCAACCACTTCCCTGGAGAGACTGTTACAATGCTTTACCACCCTTTTGATGAAGACATTTTTCCTAATATCCAATCTAAAGCTCCACTGCCACAACTTGAGGCCTTTTCCTCTAATCCTATTACTTTTTACTTGGGGAAAGAGATCAACACCCACCATAACAGATGGAGACCATGCAAGGTGATATTTCTGAACTATAGGATGCCATCCAGTTGCAGCCTCTAAAATGCCTACTGGCTGTGGTGTTTGGAACTCTCTAGCTACTGAAGAACCCTGATGAGATGTGATGATGCTTGATGAGATGTGGTCATTTGATAGCTAGACAATTTAGTTCAAATGTAATCTGGTTTTGTCAAGCTGTGTTCAGATGAAGTTCTGCGTTCAACATTCCTGCACAGTTAATCAGTCACCATATTTAACTATGCAACAAGGATTTGGGCGGAAAAAAAATGAATACATCCTTCAGTTGAGAAAGCTAGGTTAAGGAAACCTAAGTAGGGAATTCAGAATTTTGGGAGAACATCAAGAGCAAGATCTGTCTGCTCATGAATGGCATAATGAAATTCTTAAAAATTAATGGTTGCAAAACCCAATGTTACAGCTCATGCTATAAGATCACCTGCCATGTAGCCGTTTAAGGTGCAAAATACCTTATGATTTATAGAAGTAATCTGATTGCAAATGTTTGATAATTTGATTTAATGGTTGTGTTTTGGAAACCTTCAAAGTGAACTATCAACTCTTTTCGTATGTCTCTTCTGTGAAAAAGAAACCCTGATTTAAACTATCATTCTACATAACAGACAATGACTGGATTCAAGAATCCATTACAAGACATCAGCAAGTACTCATCTTATTCTCATGTTCCTTCTATAAGGGCTACCACGCTTACCAGAAGGGATACTATCAGATTGTGTCACAAAGACAAATCCACCACACCACCAAACCAGAAAGTGGAGTTCTGGTATCTTAGATATCTTTCTTTCCTTAGATGGCATGCATGTAAAGCCGAGACTCATAGAAACTTAATTTGATGCTAACTCTGCAGGTTCCTTTAGCATTTTACAACTCCTAGTTTGATCAGTAGTATTTCACTATCTTTATACAATTTAGTGAACTATAACTAATGATGAGTTACAGATGCATCCAATTTGTTTCCAAGGCTTTAATGATCTGGCAAGATGGGAGTTGTTCAGCATTAGATTAGTTGCCTAAATGAAATATATAAACAGTATGTCCTACTCACAAGATTTTTGTGCTGACTTATAATTTTGAAAGCACTCTATTCAGTTTAAAAACAAGACATGTTGAAAGAAAATCTTCCAATGCAGAAGGTACAGTTTATCACAGTGAATTCAATATTACTTGAAGTATTTAGATAAAATAATATTAGATATATACATATACACACACTGTCAGCATGATTTTAAAATCACTAGACTGTTACCTAAAAGTGATTTTATCCCAGCTGCCCTCATCTGCCCTTGAAAGAAGCCCGACATAAACTTTCAGTGACTGTATTCAAGCAGAAACCTCTTTCTTCTCTGTAATTTAAGAAGAAAATCAAATATTTATTGTTCATCCTCAGGGTGAATATCTGATCCACTAGCCGAGAAATTCAAAGGTGAAAAGAATGGCTGTTCTCTCAGTTTGCATGACTTAGTTCTCTACTCTGAACTTAAAATGAAGGGTGTATACACCTTCACTACATAATGCAAGCAGACTCTCTTGTGTAGCTGCAGCTTCTTTGGAGTGACAAATGAAATAAGATTTCAATTTCCAAAGGTTCCCAATTTTTAAAAGCAACAAGGCAGATATACAAAGATATTTTGGCATCCAGGAAAACAATATCAGTCAAAAATCAATCTTATTTATTTCATCAAGGTCTTAGAGGTGTTAGTTGTTTTGGATCTTTTAAAAACCTAACTGGCTTCCTGTCTGGTTTTAGCTGAGTAAGCAAATTTGACAATCCTTATGTACTGAAAATCTGAAAATTTTACTGATCCCCTGCCATGAAATTGAACTAGAATGGGCTTAAGGAAACAATTAGCTTTAAGGAAACAAGAAGCTTATATATTGCTACATTTGGATTACAAAGAATATATTGAGCATATAATTCATATTGTTTTAGCAGTTAAAATAGTGTCTAATGTATGAATCTGGAACATTGTTCATTATTCTCTCTTTTAAAGTTCTTTTTTGGATGCAAGAAGGTTTTGTATATATTTTTATGGTTACTAATGCCTTTCAGACACATTTCGTTTATTTTTTTAAGTATGACTTTTGTGTTAAATACCTTCTTATTACAGAAAAAATTAAACTTTTCCCCTCTGTTAAATTATAAAAAGAAACACTAAAAGACTAAAAAAATAGGAATAAGTTGTTTGTAAAGAGGTAGATACATTTTTATTTGAGACTGATTATATTCCCGCTTGCTAAATAATAGATTTTTTCCAGAGGTTATTTAAAAAAAAAAAAAGAAGACAAAAACCAACAAAAAAGTATTTTTGTTGAAATTAATTGGAAATTTTCCAAAATAGAAGAAAAAAAAATTACCCCAATGCCATTATATGCAGATATTTTACCGTCACAATGCTTGATTCTGTGATAGGCTCCACAGTACACTTAATGTAATTTTATTATTCACTACACACCTTGTCAGTTTTGTTTTAAAGGTGTCAAATAAAAATGAAAACATAGTTGTCTGGAAAATACATATATATATATAAGTACACACCCGCTGTGGATATTCTGGAATGTTTTACCTTTCTGACCAAAGACAAGATTCCTGGTTGAAGGTGAAGAATAATGGTGAGTTTGGCAACAATTAACTTATTTGCATAAGATAACATCTGTGTGACTCTGAGAGAGTTCTCTCTTCCTTTTTTGCTCCTGCAATTTTCATATAATAGCTTGACACTTGAAGAAAATTATAATTTCTGCTTTTTTTTTTTTCCTGATAAAGCACTTTTGATACAGATCAATGCATCTGAATATCCCTTTGTTTTTAATGGCGCGGCAACATTAGATACTGACAGCTGGAAACCTTAATTGAGCAGATGACAGGACATTCACAATCACTGATTCTGTCTGACCTTGTAATTAATATCGAAGGGTAAATGTTCATTTTTCTTGGAAATCGTTAAGAAATTGAAGGAATACAGAAGAGGTGAGAATGTGATCTTCCTTAGAGATACCATAATATTTTTACAGAAATGTTCAAGTCACATTTCACCTTGTCTTTTAAAGAAAATAAAGATGGATATATCCTGCTTTGTTTGTGGTGATTATGCATAACATTGTGTTATGGATGCCTATCCATAATTCTTTTAACCCAATAAAATACTGTAACAAAAATGAGGACAAAATAAAAGAAGATCATGGAATTTTCCTGGATGGAAATTGGTGATGTGACTATAAAATCTGCAATAATTGATTATTTGAGTCCTGATCAATCTAATGACAAACATCATGTCTTAAAAACTCAACACATTTTGGTATTGGGGTTTGGGTTTTGAGTTTTAGTTGCTTTTGGGGGGGAGAGGGTTGTTTTTGTTGGTGGTTTTTGGGGTTTTTTTTCAGATGAAAGTAAGATTCAGGCAATCCAGCACCTCTCCCTGCAAATTGTGTACTTCTAATCCCCACCGTTGCTCTGAAGAAGAGTCCTCTTTATGACTGGCAGAGATTAGCAATATGTATTCCTGAAGAATGGGGCATTACTACTGCAACTCGCATGGCAATAAGCATGCTTTGAAAATCAACTTCAGTAATTAGGTTCTATAGGTTGACTACACATTGCATATTTAAGTATTTTTTTCTCTCTTAGAATATCTGTAGTACAGTTTATGCACTTAATAAAACCAAACTTACATTTTCAAATCTTAAATAGATGCTGCTATGCTGATACTTTCATTCTTTGCTTATATTTTTGTAGACTAAATCTGGATTTATTCTAATGATAAAAAGAGGCAGTTCTTATATAAATTATTAATTACATTAATTATTAATTTTCTGTGTACTAATGCTAATGTATCTGATGTCTGTTCATAGATGCATGAACATTTATTTGAGAAAAAGCTTTTGTTTTCTTTTATTTGCCTAAACCCACTTGTCTTTCAATTCAGTACTCACGTATTGAATGTACCTGCTAATATTATTTCCTTTATTTCAGAGTATTTAAGAGTAGAGTTAGGAACTTGTTCCATGAGGAAGTTTTCAAAAATACTTATTTGCCAAAAGAAAGCACTGGAACTGTGAAGGACGATAATGATTTACCATCTCAACAAATATTCTCATTGGGACATCAGGAGTTCTCTGGCTTGACATCAGGGATATTGCCTGATGAAAATACCAAAAAAACCCACCCACCAAAAAACCACAACCCCCCAAAAAACTCCAACATAGGTCTAAAAAAACTGGTCTATAAACCAGCAAAAACTGATGTTCTTTGTTCTTAGTTGATGTGACTTTTACAGAACCAACTACAATGATTTTTCTACCAGCAAGAATGGCCTCATGAGAACATGAAGCTGAACAGGCAAAACCTGGACAATGGGTGAAAGAGACACTGGGCAACAGGGAAGGAGGAGTGGGAGGGAACCCATACTTCTAGAAGTTGTAAGGATAGTTCTTGGAATATTTCTGAGGATAATTCTGGAATATTTCCAGAAAGTTTTATTTTATGCTTCTAGAGATGCAGATAGAGAAGATCTTTACCATATTAAAGCTGTGAAATAAGATTCTGACACTGTGAATGTCAGGTTGCTAACATTCATGTCACAGTCAAATATAATTTGGCTAATTATATTTCATCTCTGAAATTTTATTTTTCTCTCTCTATTGGTTACAATGAGTGATTGCTTTCTTCCTTTACATTCTTTCCTTCCTAGCAGTCTGCTTGGTCAATGCAAAGTGAGAGTAAGAGACTCCCAGACAGAGCAGTAGAGTTTTTCACTTGTTTTGCTCTATCTGGTAGAAACGTCTATGTAGTTTAAAAGGTAATGAAGGGTGGCTGTAGTCAGAAATAGCTGGTTTAGTCCTGAAAATTAAAGGTGAAATTTACATGCCTCTGCAATGTCTAAGTTGGAAAAGGGGTACTTTTTAATAGCTTGTTCTCTTCAGTGCCTATGACCACAATTTAGGCACATTGTGTGTTCTCTTATGCCACCTCTAGGATGTAGGCCACACCTTACTGTATAGAAAGAGAATTTTGTTTCTTCTTAAAGCATTGGCATGGGACAAAACCCTCTTCCAATTGCATTTTCACCTGTTCCTATAGAAACTGAAAAATGTGTGGTTTGAGGTGCTCTAATAATCCTGTGCTCAACAGCTGCATGGCTGTGTAGCTTCACTGCCAATCCCTGTTTCACTGGGACGACTAAGCCATTAGAAAATTAAATATCATCCCAAGAGATCCCTAAAAATTCTTCTAATACAGGAAGTATGTCTTAAGCAGCTACTTCCTACACCTCCATTCTTATTGTTTCCTGCACCTATGTCTGCATGGAAGAATTTGGCCAGTGGTCTGACAAGCTTTGAGAAGTTTGTGAGAGTCAGGTAACTATATAACTGTGAGATGTTATTATTATTATTATTACAGTAAGTTTTCCTGTGCAAATGTGTGTGTTTGTTTTATATTTGTATCTACAAAGGTTGAACAGATCCTGTTTGTTAAAATCTGAATTCTCTGCTAATTCTCTGGGGAAGCAGGGAGAAGAACCTTTCATTGCACCTCTCTTCTTAAATGCATCACTTACATTCAGTGGAGAGAATAAGCAGTAAATTTAATTAATAATGGATTTTTTTTCACCTTTCAGCTTCCAAAAGAGAATGGTGCTCGCATTCTGTAGAGTTTTATTTTATTAGCCACACAAAGAGAAATAATGCTTCATTTAACTATGTCAAAACCAATCTAAACTCTCTGCTATTTACTTTCCTTTCTATAAATTTTAATGCATTTTTAATTCCACACCACTGGTTGGCAAACCAACCATTGAAGATATTGCTGCCCTGTAATGTATTTCAGTCATTTCTAATAAACTTGGACTTTAAGATGATTCATTATTATCTTTGTACACTATGAAAATGGATTTGCTGCCTATGCTGGTTTTTAACCCTTTCATTACTACAGGTAGAGATGTATAAGATTGAAGAAACAAACAAAAATAACTAATTGGAATACAGACAATATCTGATTTTGGGTTCTTTTGTGAGAAAAAAAAAACTGAGGGAGAAAATACAGAAAATGGATGAGTATTTTATGCATTTAAAGAAAATTATCCTGAAATTATAACAGCAAATAGATTAACAGTTATTTTAACAGATTTTTTTATTATAAAAGCTGTGTTTTTTTCTCTTTGAGATTAACCATGACATATATTGTAGCTTCTTTCTTAAGCTATTATGGAAATGTATAAATTTATGTTGTAAAAGTACTTATCTTAAAAATTGATTAAGATTTCAGTGAGAAAGTTGGCAAAAGATTCAAAAATAAAATTACTGAAATATTATTAAAATATCCTATCAAAAAGCAACCTTTGCCTTTGAATTTGCTTGTTCAAATACAATAAGAATTTACAGTTCTCATTTTCTGGAAGTCACACCAAAATTGCCTTGTTCATCATATCCATTACAGGAAAATTGTTTCTATAAAAGCAAAGCATACTCATTTGTGTTGTTTTGTACAAGTCAGAGTGATAGACAATTGAGTTCAGGTTATTCTCATCCAAGATTTCTTAAGAGTTTTACTTGTGTCCTTAACAGTTTTGCTGGTTTTAGAATTGTTCTCTTCCCTTGTGTGACTGGTCCTTGTAACC
>VWZG01011453.1:0-23735 GCA_013396735.1 Grallaria varia
CTGGAAATGCACTGTTTGGGGTGGTGACAGTTTTTCTACAAGAGCTGTAAATTATTATACACAGTATGAAATTGGAATCGAACAAAGGTACAAGATAATTATCCACAGTAGGAGCTATATGTCCATTTGACACAATTTTGTGACAATTACAAAAGAAAATACTGCCCTTTCCTGTAATGTATTTGCTCTTGTTATTTTTCCTTTTTGTCATCATGTCAGTAATTTCAAATTTGAATGTTAAATCATGGCAAATTGTCACAGTGGTAGTTCATGCAGTGTTAGAAGTACATTTATGTGATTGTTTTAGTAAATGGCTCATTGGAAAAATATTTTCTGCTCAGTTGAAAGTTTTGCTGCAGGGACTAAAGCATATGAATCTGAAACACAAATTCAAGTTATTCATGTGTAAAAATTGACCTTTCCCTGATATATTCTTAACAAAAATATTCACTAAGTTGACTATGAACTGGACGTTTGTGTGTATTTCATGTTATTAGTACCATAGACAATGAAATAAATGCAACTTTATTCTACATATATTTAGCTAAAACGGAAGACTTACGTAACTAAAAGAACAAACAACAAACTGCTTGCATTTTATAGAAAAAATTTTCTTTAAAAAGTATTACATCCATTTCTTATGTGCAATGATCTCATTAGTTATGTTTTCCTTATTCTATAGTAACACACAAGAATAAGAAAAAAAAAAACAATAGTTGTATCTGAATTTTAATAGAATTTATTATTTTCAAGAAGTTATTGTGAATGCATAAAAAGCTACCCTGGAAATACTGAAGAAGTTTTAGTTCAGAATCTGTTGTATCTGGGATCATCATCAGAGTTATGAGAACTACAGAGAATTGTGTCAACTCTACTCTTTGCACCTATGGCACAAAGTAAATAAAAAGATTTGTTACAGATATGAATATTTGCATATTCAAGATAGTTTTGATATTGCAGTCATCTGACTGCACCCAGAACTCAAGGGCTACTGTAAATCATCATACACACAAAGCCTGTCACAATACTGTTAAAAGTAATCCAATTTTCTTTTCTATTTTTTTCCCTAGCTGTTCCAAGCTGTAATTAACTTTCAGATGAAATGAATTTTCAGTCATTTAAGAAGTCTTCATGCTTGATAATGTGCAAAAAGGTTAAGCCACTGCATTAGTACAGAGGAAACAATGGGTTAGAAAACACAGCGAACACTGAACCATTAAGATTTTTTTAGCAATAGACACAGAACCACTTCCTACCCATGGCTGTGACTAACAAAAGGGCAACACTGTCTTATTTGGGTTTTTTTGTAAAGTCAGTATCTAGTTACCTCAACATGGTTTCTGAAACTGAACAGCATCTAACATCTCTAATGTAGAATTTCAGAGTAAGATTTTTTTAAAGTTTTGTGATTTTGCCTTGCTAACTGGCCAAGCCTCTAGTAAAACACTGCTTTCTTCCCAGTGGACAAGGAGTTGTCAGAGTTAAGACACACTGACTTCTGGCTCAACCTGAGTGTATGTGAGAACTGCTGCACACAAAAACCCTTGGAAAGGAGGGAGAAGTGGGCATGTGTGTTTATGTATGCACAAAAGCTGCAGTTCTAGAGCCATAACTTTCTCTCAAGCACATTCCTGATGACCCAGGAGGATACTGCTTCCATAAAGGGATTCTTTTTCTCACTGTGTGGGAGAAATGTGCTAGAAGCTTGAATTTAGTTTCTACAGGGAACAGGAATCTGATGGTGCTTAGCACTTGAACATTTGTTTTTGCATCTTAAATAATATATTTTCAAGATAGCTTTTTTTGGTGTACTCTTATATAGGTAAGTAATAATATTTTTAGGGTTCCAACGCAACTTCTTGATTGAAAAAAAACTAATCTGCTTATTTGTTCTTGGTGGAGGGAATAGACAAAGAGCAGAATCTAACTTCTTTGCTTCGTTGGAGGTCTTGTTCACTAGACAGATGAGAAGAAATTCTTTATAGCTTGCTGCCAATTCTCCTCCTGCTGGAGGATGGAGGACTGTTCATACCACAAATGAAAGCACATGCTGTTGCACAGATGCATCTAACTAAGAATTTTTGTTTGTAGAGGTGCTGTGAATTTTCACTCCATTGCTCACAAGACTCAGACAAATGATAAGTAGTGACTCATGCTAAAGGGAGAAAGTTGGAGTAGCGAGTTTGGGTAGCTTGATGGCATCTGGGTGGAGTAATTCATGGGTTAAATACTTTTCTAACAATAATTTACTGCACAGAACAGTGGCTAAGAATTTGGAACATCCTACGTCTAGGAAATCTCTAGGATATGGCTGCCCAGAATGAGTTCTGTTCTCTTATGCTGAAGTAGATAGAAAGACAATTATAAATAAGCATATATAAATTCAGCAGATTTTGATTTGCGAAGAAAGCTATGCTAATTCTTTCTTGTTCTATGAGATTTATTTTCATATGATTTGTTTTCTTCTCTCACACTCTCCATTTTTCTGTAGTTAGTATTTTCATTTGAAATCAAACACAGAGGCAGAATATTCATTGGCATTGGTGCATCTTCAGCAAAATTGTACAAGAAAAGCTTGGTCCAATGACTCTGGTAAACTTTCATTAAATGGGGGTTTGCCCTGTAGCACATTTGCAAGCTGTTCAGATTTCTACTAAGTTAAGTCCATCTACCTCTGTAACAAGAAGATAGTTTTATGGAATGCCTGAGGCCCTCTGATTCTCTGTTGGTTTCTATAGGGCAAATTGCAGGTTTGGTCAACTTGTTCAGAGGAAATATTCTGTTTGTTAAGAACAGATCCACAACAACATCTTAGGAATGCTGGCATCTTTGTCTGTGCTAAGAAAAAAAAACAACACTTCCTGTATTTGAAATAAAATGTTTTCTTAATTCTTTCTTTATTTTATGGCATTCTGTTTCCAAGGCACCCCAAGTCATTTCAACTATGCCCTGTTCACCTAGAAATTTGCAACTATGTTATTTTGACAAATGATATATCAAAGAAGATTCTGATGAAAATTGTTCTGAATTGTAGTGGAATATAGGAACATATATAGACTTGATTTTTTCACAAAAGAAATTCTGAAGACCACAGAAATATAGAATTAAAAAAACCAAAACAACAACAGAGTGGAGTGGGGATGGGGTGGGGATGGAATTTTGAACTGGTTTGTCCACATTTAAGTATTTGAGTGAAATGTCAGATATATTTGCCATTCTGTTTTCTGAGACTGAATAAAAAATAAAATCAAAAAAAAAAAAAAAGATATCTTTAATAGTTTGCATCCTTCATGTATTAGAAGCTTAATTCCTGGTCCACAATCAGAGAAATTCTAGCCATATTGCTGAACAAAATGAAAGTAATCCTTATTAGGAATTCAGTTGTTCAAAACAAGGAAACTTCAAGTATACTAGGTTAATACTGGTCTTTCCAAGTTGGAAGAACATAGCCTTAATGGAGGAAAGAGTGTGTTGATGCAAAGTAATATGCTCTATTTCATATGCTATGGAATTTTGGCTACAGAACTGAAGTAATTCTTACAGCAGTCATTACCCCTTGATTTCTAGTCACTGATGAGCCTGTATTGTGTTTGAAGAAGATGAAGGTATCATTAAAGTTATGTGACCACTGGCACAGCTTTATTGTTGCCTGTACTGAGACTTGCTCTCAATGCAAGATGAATGTTTTTATCTTACTTCTGTATGAGATCCCTGGTATACTGATTCTTTTCTGAAATCTCTTCAATTTCGATTAGTGCAGAAGTTGCCATTTCTTCTTTTTTATTTTCTTTTTTCTTTTTTCTCTCTTTTTTTTCCCCTCCTTTTTTTGTTTCCCTCCCTCCCTCTTCTTCGTTCTCTCCCTTTTTCTCTCCCTAATGGATCTTCAGCCTGCTTAGCTTGCTCGGGAAGCAGGATAAGGCCCTTGATGCTCTTCGTGCTTGCATGAATGCTGCTTTTTCTGTCTGTGCTGATCTGTGTGGCTTTCCAGGTGGATTCCTATGTGTATAAAACACATGGGTTTGTCTGTGTGCATATTGAGAAAATGTGCTCAGCCTTGCTACTGGAGCTAAGTCAGCCTTGGTTTTGTTGGGCTGCTCGGTTCAGCAATCCCTAACAACTGTATGCCTCTAGCCAGAGGGTGTCAGGACCGTAAACGTTTCCAGCGTGACCTTCTACCACAGTAGATCAGGAATACCTCTAGGACTCAGCTTGTTTGTAGGCTCTTTCTCCTTTGATACATACATCTTTAAATCTGGAAGTACAAAGGAAAAAGGAGCATTTTTTTAAAACGATTTTTTGAATGCACTTTCTGCTGGGTGTCTGTATTTAAAACCAGAAATTGACAGTTTATATTGGCTAAAAGCATATCCAGGGCAGACTATAAAGTTTTCAAAGACAGGAGAATGTTACAGACTTTCTCTTATGATTCATTCTCAGCTGTCTGTGGGAACTTCTTTAAACTATCTGGGATTTCACAACGTAGTTGCTAAATGTAGATGCAGCCAGGCATTTTTATAAATGATAAGCTTATTCCCAAGATGAATATGGTTTCATATCCATTTCTCCATAGAAAATATATACAGATCTGAGACAAGAAGTGAAACCTAAGGGGTAATCTGATCCTACTGTGATATGTTTTACAATCTTGCAATCTCAAAAGTGTGGGGTTTTTTTTAATAAGTTTAAGCTAGTTGTATTAAGCACCTTCCATTCCCATCTCTTGGTCATGGTTAAACCCTGTGTGGCAACTAAGTTCCATGCAACTCTTAATCACTCCCCAGTGGTGTGATGGGAGAGAGAATCTGAAGAGTAAAAGTGAGAATACTCCAGAAAAGAGATAAAGACAGTTTAATAAGTAAAGTAAAAGCTGGGCGTGTAAGCAAACCAAAACAAGAAATTAATTCACCACTTCCCATGGGCAAAATGCTGTTCGGCCATTCCCAGGAAATCAGGGCTCCGTCACACCTGAAGACAAGTACCATCACTTTGAATTTCCCCATTTCTTCTACCCACAGCTTGATATATTGAGAATTATGCCATATGTTATGGAATATCCCTTGGTTCATTTGGGGTCAACTGTCCTGGCTGTGTCCCCTCCAAACTCAGAATCACAGAACATGCCAAGTACCAAGGGACCCATAAGGATCATCAAGTCCAGATCCTGACCTTCCACAGGGCTATCCCCTAGAGGCCCAGCATGAGCCCAAGAGTATTGTCCAACACCTCTTGAACTCTGGCAGGCTTGGTGCTGTGACCGTTTTCCTGGCAAGCTGTTCAAGCACATAACCAGGGTGTGAAGAACCTTTTCCTGATATCTGACCTAAACCTCCCCTAACAGAACTTCAGGCCATTCCTGGTCACCACAGTGAAGAGACTGGTGTCTTCTTCTCCTCCTTCTCTGTGTAGGCTGTGAGGAGGTTTCCCCTCAGTCTCCTCTTCTGCAGGCTGAACAGACCAAGTGACCTCAGTCATTCCTCATATAACTTCCCTTCAAGGTCCTTCACTATCTTCATTGCCCTCTTTACTATTAATATCTTTCTTATACTGTGGTGTCCAAATATTCCAGGTGAGGCCCCCCCAGTGCAGAGCAGAGTGGGACAATCCCCTCCCTTGACGGGCTGGTGATGCTTTGGCTGATGTCCCCAGGACATGGTTGGGAGAAGGGAAGAACTTTATAAATCTACAAGGGCTTGTGCAAACTGAAGCACTCTTGAGTATTTTTTTATAAAGAGCACTAGAAAATACTAATGACCACAAAGGTGAAAAAAGATGAAATCATAGTTTTTTCTAAAAGATCAACTTAGAAGAGCGCCATGCAAAGCTTTATATAATTTACTTCCTATTACCTTAACTCAGAATTAGGGACAAATCAAAAAATTACAGCATGAAAAGTTCTGTGACTGCTAATTCCTCTCTAGTCAATCACTCAATTTCTCATTTTTTGATCAAATCACAGAGTGTCTGAACATACTTCTTTATACATTTTCCCTCATTTCTAATTTTCTCATTACTCTAGCTTTCATATTCTCTGAAGGTTGGGTTTGGAATGCAAAATGGATGCCCTAAACACTACAATGGGAGGATTAAAGCCAATATTTATTTACAAGTTTAACAGCATAAAATATGATATAGTATGAATAAAACTTACAGTGCTAGCAAACTCCATTCATTGGGAAACACAGAATTCAGGCTGTTAATGCAAGCTGTTTTTTCCTTTAGGAATTTCTGCTACATGAGATTCCATCTTCTGAGCATGTGATATATTTTCTCTCTAAATATTGTCTGAGGTGCTGCTACATGATGAGAAGAGGCTGCAAAACTTGCTTGGCTGGCAAAGGGGCAACTTTGAGGGAACTGAACAACACTCTCTTAGTACCAGGGAGAAAGTCATCAAGAACGAACCTGCATGAAGCTCAGACAGGACATTCAGAAAAGGTTCTGTACTGAGACAGTTGTCGGTCACTGGAACAAATTGCCCTGGAAAGTGGTTATGGCAGCAAGCCTGTCAGAGTGTAAGATGTGACTGGAGGACACTCTTAGTCATATGGTTTAGCGTTAGGAGCAGAAAGCCGGACTCAATGATCCTTATGGATGCCTTCCAGCTTGAGGTATTCTTTGATTCTCTCTGAAGAAGACAGAGCCAGGTTCATCACAGCAGTGGAAGGCAGGAGGGGAAGGGAATGGAAGTTCATTAAGAGCAGATTTTTCATAAACAGCAGTAAGAGTGCCTAACCAACTGGATATAATGAGAAATATTTTCATTTAATAGTTTTGGTTGGCTCCCAGCCAAGCCCACACCACAACCAGACAGCCTCCCCCCACCCCAAAAGGGAGAAAGAGAAAGGGGGGGGAAAAATGGTAGCAGAGGAAAATTGCAGCAAAAAATATATTTCTACCTATATATAGAATTATATACAATTAAACACTATATACAGATGAGTAGGAACCCCAAGAAACCCCAACCAATCCCAACAGGGAAAAGAGGAAAAAGGGAAGAGGAAAAAGGACCAAAAGGGGTAAAAACACAACAGATACACGCAATTGAAACTCAGGGATTAGCTTAACAAAATAACCAATACAATAAAATCTCACCACTTCCCTTAAGAACAGCAAATCTCTTCCCTCTGTCACGGCTCGGGCAGAGCTGTCAGATCGGCCTCAGCCCACAGAGATAAGCGAGGCCCAAACCCTGAGAGCTGCTGTCACAGAGCTGGTGACCGGGAGGAATGCTGGAGCCCAAGAGAGAGGGGACCTCCCCCCTCACCCATCTTATATGCAGCTGATTACATAAGGGAATAGGATGGAATACTTCCTCAGTTTTTGACGCCAGTTGTTAAGGAAGGCCTAAAGAAGAACAAACCCCACCAAAGCCTAAAATTTAAACTACCACATTTCACCATGCAGATAGTCAAGCCTTGAAGCAGGTGGTCCAAAGAAAGATTTTTTCACAAGTTTCTATCTTCAAATGTTTACCCAACTGTACAAAGCTCTGAACGATCTGATTTGATCTCACAATTTTTCTGTGATTTGAGATGTTTTGACTAGAGTTCTCCTAAAGTCCTCTCCAATCTGAGCTATCCTATCACTATGTGAGTTACACTGAATGTCTTCCCTGAATATCTGAGAAACATTTTTCTCTCTGCATAAGATTGGCTAAAGATTACGTCAGCTTTCATTAGATAAGTATGGTAAGTGCTAGGATTTGAGTTTAATTGTTGGTTTTGGTTTTGGTTTGTGCTTTTTTTAAAAAAAAAAATTGTTGGAGTTTCTTACATTTTTTAGTTACACTGTGTATGCTGTGTTTTGTAAGATTGGGTGTTATCAAGCTGGTGAATTTATGTGATACATGGGGTGAGTCAGTAACCCCACATTCATTGAAAAAGCCTCAGAGCTGTAATTCCAAAATAGGCACAGCTGCCAGAAGGAAAAGCAACCTACATTATTTTGGAAATCCTAGCTTCCTACTAGATGCAAGAACTTTCAAGGTCATGAGCAAAAAGCTCATACTGCAGGGATTTAGGGCAACGTTCAAAACAAGACTTCCATAGCCCAAAGCGCAATTGAGGGACTGGCAGGGTGTGAATTGTTGAAAGAGGAGACAGGAACGTGTCTATGTCTTTCTGCTGTCAGCAGTACTAACAGCAGAAATTGCTGGATTGAGTGCTGGCTAGAACAGCTGATCACTGTCCCTCTTGTACTGTTTTGCCACCTTGACAGTTTGCTGCTTGAATCACTGCCAGAGGGATCCCATGAGAACAGAGGGAATGGAAGAGCTAAATACATTTTGTGTTAGATATTGAAAAGCAGAAACAACTATGGAAACAAGGACCACATCCACAGGCCACTCTTCCATAACAAGTTTTTCTTGTATGTTGTAGTCTCTCTGCAGAATACATTTGATTGCTTAATTTTTACATATGTTTTCCTTCATAAGACCTGTTTAGATGAATAGACTCAGATGGAAGATAAGGAAATTGGGCTCTGAATGGAGTTAAAGGTCTTGCATTTTCCTCTGGATCCCTCTTGGATCAATGGATAGAGCTGTGTATGCTAATTTAGGAGGACAAAGAAACTTCCTAAAATATGTAGAGGTGACTTGCAGTGAATTTGTAGAGCATACACTTGTGTTGGAGAACATAAAATCAAAACCTTTACTGTTCTACTCTTGACTAAGCAGATACCTAACGATGCATTCCTCCTGTTATGTGTATGATTTAGGTACATTGAAGTAGGTACACATTGCATACATATCTATTCCCAGTCCCATGAGAACAAATGCCCAGAAGTTGTTATGTAGGCAGTTTAAAAGTGTGCAGTCCATTAAGAAGGTCTTTTGAGTTTAAATACTTCTGAATTGTTCAGGGGCTTTTTTTTTAAATCTTGGTTATACATTGACCTGTATAATTTTAAATCCATCTTTGGAAGTTTAAATCTTTTTTTTTTTTGTACCTAGGATTCCCAATCTAGTTCTGTAGACTAAATAGTGTGGAAAGATGGCTGGGGGTAAAGGTAGAGAAAATTGAAAAGTTACATTTACATCCTAGTAGAAGTTATAACAGTACAGTTATAACAAGTAAAATGCAGCTGCTACTCCCTTGATGGAACATGATTAGCATGCTCAAAGCCTATTCCAGGAGGATTCTCCATACACACAATCTGCAATAATAAGCATCTGCTGAGCAGGATGGAATGGAGGGTGGAGTGAACTGGAAACACCACAGCCAGGCTCTGTTGAAATCCTTGCAAGGAGGGGAGCTTGCTGGTACTTTGCAGGTGATAAACCACATAGCACCTGTCAACCAAGGGAGACAGGAGCAGATGTCCTGCTGCGAGGCCAACTACTACCATGAAATTATAACCTAATTGTAATACTAACACACTCCTTCATCCCAAAATTACCCATCTCCAAGGCATGACCACCCCTCACTGTGTGCTCTATATTTTATTCATTATATCCTTAGAGCAAAGTGAGAGAATTTTATGCCAATCAGTAACAAAGGTATGACCAGAGTCATTCAAGCTCTGCCTAAACATAAATAGTATAAAAGTAAGTAGGACATGGGGAAAAGTTAGAAAAGATTCCATCATAACTGCTGGGATCAGTCGATGAGCTGAACTTGCCTTCCATGTCGTAGGGACACCTGTTGGTTAAGAACCATAATCTATGTGTGCTGAATACATTTAGTGGGGGATTAGAATTTGCCTCTGTATAACCTTGAACATGTTTTTGCAATCAGATACTATCACCAGCAACCCTCAAACCTTAACATGTCTCAGTTTTATATTAATAGAGTGTTATCCTGTAAAGTGTTAGTGTGGGTACCTCACAAGTGCTGGCAGTCGCCAGCAACAGGTAACACACTCAAATAACGTGAAAGAACTGCTAAGGAGTTGTAAAGTGGGAAGATCTGCTGAGTGGTCTCCCTTGCGGTGTTGACATATGTCCCTGAATAAGTCAGCTGGACAGCACTCCAGACCAGTGGGACTGTTCAGTGAAGGGTCAGCATAAAGGGACGCTGACAGGCTGGTTGGGCACAAGGGTGTTGGCTTTCCTGGGGCACTTGGTCAAGGAAATCTTCCCTTTTCTTGTGTCAAACAGGGAAAAAAATGTGATGAGATGTCTTTAACAACATGAGAAGTACTTGGAATTTTGTATTTGTGTATATAAAAATTGGGGTGGAATGTAGCAGTAACTTTCTGATCTTTGTCAAACACTAGAAGAGGATTTTGTTACTTATGTACCATCCAGGATTCATCTTTGAGATAGCTCTATGCCATTTTATTTTGCGTTTGTGTTTATATACAGCTAAAAAACCTCCCACACTTCAAGTTTTAGACATATATCTATAGAGCTGCCAAATAATATTTGTCATTGTATTTTGGTAGGCTAAATCTCCCAGAATACTAAAATCTCTGAATTGAACATGGACACTTGAACCCCACGCTACAAAATGTTCGAGGAAACAAGTAAAAACCAAGAGAAAAGTTCTGACCCCCCAAAATGAGCAATGTAAATATATTTTTAGCTTAACCTTTCAAGGTATGAGGTGGATAGTTTACATTTTATATCCCATTAATATTTGAGCTTCTGTATATATCTATCATAACTGTGTGCCAATTTTGACCCTCAAGGCAGCAGGACATTTTAAAAGTACTGAATAAATTCTTTTGTATAAAGTTATCTGATTTTTCAGTCTATGAGGGTAAAAATATTTTGAACAATATGAATGATGACGTTAAGTAGAAAATAACCTTTGTTTTTAAAAGTAATATTTGTATTGAAAATGTGTAATCATGTTTAAATTCAGATATATTTTTTTCTCGCAGTTTTCCTTTTTTTTTTCCCCCCTTTCAAATTCTAAACCTGAAGTTGGTTTCCTGCAGGAATTAATGAATTGTGAGTTTTCTCCCTGTTTTCAATCTTGGGACTAAAATTAAATTGTGTGATTAGAATTGGCTTCCCATTGAGTTTTATTAGGATGAGTTCTGATTTCTGTGTGAAACCCTGATGTTCCCCCATGTTCCATTAATCGGATGTATATTTTGGTGGCATTTTGTTATTACAGACTTGCATTAAACTAATTATAAGGACGTACAAGTTTAGATTTATTTTAAGCAAAACCTCAGAACTACATCAAGTGCCTTCTGAAAGTGCATGAAATTGCTGTATATTGGTAGGGGTTGCGGGAGGGTATCAGATCTTCTCTGTGGTCATTGCTCCCGGCTGCAGTTATTTCCATGCCTATTGAGCATGGATAGTGAAGTAGTGGATAAACATTCTACCAGGAGGTGATAAACTGCCTTCCCAGATTGCTACTGGTTGTCCTAGGTTGTCCCAGTGTCTTGTCAAACTCTCCTCCAATAGAAACTGTTCACTGAAATCTTCCTGAGACTCTACACAGTAGCTCAGAAAATACTACATATAAATCACACTTTATCTGTCCTTTTCCTGATTGCTCATTCGTAGTCAAAAATTCATGTTGCTCTTTAGTGAAAAGGAAATTTTACTCCTCTCCCTTCCTTTTCTTTCCCTTCCTGCTTTTCCTGTCTCTTTGCATTTTTTCTCATTTAAGTTTCAGCAATAGTAAGGATCACCCAAGACATGACTGTGCACATATATTTTCTCTTATTGTTAGTATTTAAAAAAGACCAAGGTCACATTATTCTGGAGAAATGCATGTCTAGTTATTAAAAAAGTACAGTACTTAAACATATCTAAAATAAGGTCATCACCAAGTTAAACCACAAGAAAACAAGACATATTAATCCCAATTCGAGGAGATAAATAGAAGATCAGGGTCACAATCTTAAATGTTAAGTTGCTTGCAACCTTAAAGAACCACAGATAATTCTCTTAATGCAGTATGAAAAACAAGAACATCCATTGTATATGGCTACTGAAAATCCTTATTTTAATATGAAAGATTCAGTTTGAACATGTCTCCAAAGTACCTTTCTCAGAGCAGCATAATTAAGTCACAAAAGAGAAAATTTTAGAAGGCATTGTCAAACTTACAGGAATTTGAACAGTTTAGAGACTTTAAGATGCTTTCAGGTGACTTTAAGATGTTTTCAGGAAATAAAGCAATCAAAGGGTGACAATTGTAGCGTATGAGAATCCTCTCAGGGGTCAGTGCAAGGAATATGTTTTAGATCTCATAATGCAAGTGCTGCTGATTCCAGGTAGGTTTTGCAGCAGTTGTTAAGAAGTGAAGATGATCTGAACAGTTCCAATACTTAGTTATCCAGTGATACTGTTAATTTCTCCATAAATACACCTTGAAATACATAGCCAGACGTTTTAAACTCCTATTGAGAAATCATATTTCAAACACACTTTCCAGACTTTGAAAATAATTTTGGGGACATTACAATGTCTTAGATACTCACCAGCAAAAGTAAATCCCTAACTTTCAGTTTCAGCAGTTTGTGTACTTCAATACATAAGCTCAAAGTTAGCCACATAGCATATATCAAGCAGCAAAACAGACATAATTCCACAGTTTAAGGTCTATTATGCTTTTTCTGTGCCCAGTAAGCTTTTTAAACAATAAGACTCCAGAAAATTATTGAAATATAATAAAAAGTCGTAAAAAGTAGTCCTTCTGAGAAGCTGTCAAAAGCAATATGAAGTGATCAGTTCAGCAGACAAATGCAACAAAAAGAAGAAAAAGAAAACAGAAAACTTTAGTTTGGCAAAGTTTTATACATAGCTGTACAAAAAATAGCAAAATGATATGGACAAGAATAATGTAAAGAAACAAATAATTAAATGTAGGGAAAAGCAAATATTCTAATTTCATCCAAATTACAATGCCTTTACATGAAATTAAAAGGCAATGCTCTTCCATAGAGTGTAATACAGAATTTTTCTGGAACATATAATCACATAATAGATTCAAGTACTTGTGTCAGTAGTAAGAGCATCTACACAGAAATGCACTAACAAGAGTAGCTTACTAAATTCCAGTCAATTAAAAATATTCATATATATATTAAATCCATGTAAATTTTAAGGCTTATATTTCAAAGGCTATTTGCATTAAATAGTTTTAAAATCTGTGCTATTTACTAAGGCGCTAACTAAATTAATCTCTTTTAACTACTTAGTGCATCGTCTGTATCAGTGCACTGACTGCACAAGAAACAATTGTATTAATTTTTAAGAGCTCCTACACTGAGAAGAAGTAGCAGATTTGGGCACCTCATCCAGTTCAGAGCAATTTTTTCCTATTCTTGAAGCAAATAAGCATTTTTCTTGACTATGTCAGAACATTTAGAAATAAGAAATTTCCTATCGATTATACTGTATGCACCTAATGTCCATGAATAAAATAAGGCTGCAAATTAGAAGAAAGTTTTTAAACAGATGTGCCTATGAAGTCCTAGAATAATAATCCAGTAGGTATCTGATTAGATCATAATCCAGCTATTGTTAAGGCACGTCCATGTTAAGTCATTGTATTGGGTTTGTTTGACAAGATTTTGGTGGTGAGGTGCAGCCAGGAGCAGCTTCTGTGTGCAGATGCCAGAAGTTTCCCCCGTGCCTGACAGAGCCAAAGCCAAATGACTCAAAGATGGACCTGCCACCAGACAAGCTCAAGCCCATCAGTGATAGTGGCAGTGCCTCTGTGAAAACATAGGCAAGTTACTGTTCAAGAACAATTGCAAAATATGTGAGATAAACAGCTCTGCAGAGACTAAGGTCAGTGAAGAAGTGGAGGGAGTCCATGAAAATCTGCAGCTCATGGGAAAGACCTGGGTTGGAGAAGTTCATAGACAGCTGTCTCCCATGAGAGGACCCCCATGCCTGGGGTAGGGGAAGGGTTTTAGGAGTCCTCCCCCTGAGGAAGAAGGAGCAGCAGAGACATGTGATGACCTGCAAGCCCTACTTCTTGTCATCCTGCACTTTTGGGGAAGGAGGTAGAAGAAGAAATTAGGAGTGAAATTGAGCCTGAGAAGAAGGGGAGTGTAGGAGAAGGTGTTTTAGATTTTATTTCTTATCTCTTTTTAACCTACTATGATTTGATTAGTAATAAATTCAATTAATTTCCCCAAGTGAAGTCTGTTCTGCCAGTGATGGCAACTGCTGAGTGATCTCTCCCTGTCCTTATCTCAACCCAGAAGTCTTCGATTATATTTTCTCTCCCCTGTTCCACTGAAGAAGGGTACCTTTGATGGGCACCTCATGTCCATCTAGAGACCACCCACCAGTGGCAAACTAATTTTCAGGGCTGCTGAAATTAGTCCTTTAATATTTTGATACTCTTTAGCTAACTTCCATATTTCTTCTTTCTCTCCTACAGTTTTGATATGGTACTGCACAAGAGTATCTACATCTGCAATGACAACATTAATTACATAAACAAAACTGATACTGAGTCATTAGGCTTTTTGCTTTAGGAGTCATTTCCTGATGGCTTTTAGGCCAATCACCATTGATATTTTAGAACTGTTTCTCACATCCTTGATTCTTGTTGAATGTTTTTTACCTTTTTCAATTAAAAACCAAGGAACTTCCGAGCTGAGGAACCTATCTTCTCATAATTTATATGAGAAAGAAGTCATGGGTACATACTCAAGGGCTATAATTTGAAGATCTCAAAACATGATGTATTCTGATTACAAGAGAATTACTGATTACTGATAACAAGAGAAACAAATGCCTTAGCATCCCTATCATTCTGGCCCTAAAGGGAAAGATGAAAGAATTTGTTAAAACTGAAACTAACCTTCAGAGCCTCAGTTTTACAACAGAAAACAGCATTTTTTACTACTGCACTTAATATGTTTTCAAGTCTATTCCCAGTCTATGACTTAGATTCCTCGCTGAATGAAAAGGTTTCAATGTCTATATGTCCTGTGCTACATTATTATTTACATTCTGTGATTTTTTTTTCTACATAAAAGGGAAAACTTTCTCAGAAACACAGAATCAGTCAGTTTTGGAAGGCTCCACAGTGGGTCATCTGGTCCAACCTCCCTGCTCAGGGAGCAACTTCTCTGGGCAATCTGTTCCAGTGCGTGTTTGCTCACCCTCACAGTAAAGTGCTTCCTCATATCCAGGTGGAACTTCCTGTGCATCAGTTTCTGCCCATTGCCTCTTGTCCTGTTGCTTGGCACCATCAAGAAGAGCCTGGCTCTATTCTCTTGACATGCACCCGTTGGATATTTATACACACCGGGTCCCCTCTCAGTCATCTCTTTTTGAGCTTGCCCAACTTAGCAGCTCTCCTCTGGACCTGGTCCAGGAGCTCAATGTCTCTCTTTTACTGTAGACCCCAGAATGGCACTCAGTGCTCCAAATGCGGTCTCACCGCATCCGAGTAGAGGGCAGGACCATTTCCCTCTACCTGCTGGCAATGTTCTTTTTAGTGTATCCTAGGACTCCATGGCCTTTCTTAGCCACAAGGGCACACTGATGGCTCAGGAGCAGTGTGTTGTCCACCAGGACCTCCAGGTCATTCTCCACAACACTGCTTTCACTATTTCTTATGCTGCATCATGTTAATTTCTGGACATACTCCATTTCCTCCCCTTCTCCCCATTTATTACCAATACTGAGGTCAAGATCCTAGCTGCATTATGTTACATTTTTCAATGGATCTTATATATAAGAAAGATAGATCTTTCCTCTCTTATAAATTGAGTCACGGTGTAATAAAAATATCTTTTTGATAGTTAGACTTCTGTCTTTCAATTGAAGTGAGACAGAAATTTTCTCACAGTGTTTCATTGTGAATTTCAGAGGATTCAAACCTGTGAAATAAACTAGTGCATCAAAATGAGCAGAAGGTAACTGCTACGACAAACCCTGAGACTAAGTTCAGTGCCAGCTGTGAATGGCATTCCTATCAGGAAGGTGATAGGAATGTGTGTTACTAAAGAAACTAATGTACTAACCCAAACAATGTTACATTAAAACAATGCATCAGGATGAGTTATACAGCAGGACTGTTAACTTCCAACCTTGGTGGTTGTTTTTTTTTGTTTTTTTTTGTGTTTTGTTTTGGGGGCTTTTTTGTTATTTTTTATATATCAAGTGTGTGACTTTGCTGTTTATCTGTGGTGAAACACCAATTATTTTTGGTTTTAATTTAATTCAGTAATAATTGGCAATTATACTACGTAACATACTCATACTATACTTTGTAATTATACTATCTAATATACTAATACTATGCTGTAATTATACTATCTAATATACTAATACTATGCTATGTAATTATACTATGTAGTCTTGAGGAGAAAAGACAACGCAGACAGAACCGTGCCTCACCAGCACCGCCTATGGAGACTTTCTGCTGTGCCTTTTGCAACCAGACTTGCCCATCTCGCATTGGCCTCTTTAGCCATCAGCGCGCTTGCAGCAAGCGTGGGTAGAGCCCTTCCCAAATCTTCATTCGTGAAGCCCAGCCATGATGATGATGATGATGATACTAATACTATGCTATGTAATTATACTATGTAGTATATTAATGTAATAATCAGTAATTATTGTCAATAATTGATCCCCAAATCAGGTTTTTATTTGAAGATCAGCTCTTTCAAGTATCTTTATTAGTAATTATCAAGATTTCTTTTTATTTCATGACATATTCTGTGACATTTCCAAGAAGTTATAATGACATTTTCCAATTAATTTAGCGCAGTATTTAACACATGCATGTTCATATAATTTTAGAAACAAAAAGATGAGAGACATCTAGCTTCTCAAGAAAACTATAATCGAAGTAGTATTTTTAGGCACAAGTAAAGCATAAAAAAAAACCCTTAAAAAAAAACACCTTCCCCTCAAAATCTCATACTTTTAGCTACCCCTATTAGGATTTTCAGATCTATATTTAATCTTCTTTCTGCCATTTCATGTGTTTTACCTTCAGTTCAGTTGATATTCCAGTGCTGGACATCTTATCTCAACCAAACTACTTTCTTGTCTCTGTGGTTTTTGTCACTGTTGAAAATCTGAATTTGATTTTCCAGTTGCACAGCCTTGATAAAATTCTGGCTATAGAAACAGAAGACACATCTACATTTACTGTTTCTACCTGTTATCACTGTATCAGCCTTTTCTGATCACTTAAATGTTTTTTTTCATATTGAATTGTCACTGTATTGAGGCTGTAAATTTTGCAGGTATTCTGGCAGGATCTTTTGGGAAGAAACTCAAACCATTTTCTGTATCTGATATTTGTTACCTAATATCCAAATCCAGAATGCTGTGTTTTGTTATTAACCAATCTGTTCTTGATTTATTTCTAGATCTAGGTAACGACCATGGTTTTGTTTTTGTCCAGAAAGAATCTGGATTACCACAGACATAGTACCAAGGATGTTCCTACAGGCAAATAAACAGACTGGGCTGTAAATTTGGCCTGGCATCTGGCCTCAGAGAAGTTCCTGTGTACCCGTTGAAACATGACCTTTAAGATCTGTCACATTTTTCTTTTGTGTTTTTTGCCAACGACCTGATCAAACGAGCTAATATATTGCTACTTTTCCGACTGCTATATAAGACACATTTATGCCTTGGTACTTGTAGGACTCTTTTGATGAAAAATAAATGCGAAGTTTGGACCTTCGTTAATGCCAAATAATTCAGAGGGAATGCAGTTTTCATCCATTCATACCTTACACTGATAACACTGATGCAATGGCTCTTTCTTCATAATAAACATAAAATTTTTAAATCATAAATGTAGTATATCTATGTGGGCTATTAAATATACAAGCATTCCTAAAAGTCTATTGTTGGAAGATTTAGTTGCTCAGATGGCAAAAGCTATACCATCTTTCACGTGTTATAAATTGACAGTGAGGTAGCAATTGCTAGAGCAGGAGATTGAAGGTCATTAGAAGTCCTTGCATATCTCAGTCCGGATCCATAGGCACTGTAGTGCCTCTATCCAATATCTTTGGACAGCAGTTTCATTTGTACCTTTCTTCCAGTAAGGGCAGAAATGAAACTGCCAAATGTAAGAACTCAGAAAGAGGCCTGGCTACATTACAGATAAGAGTAGAAGAGCAGGAGTATACATTTGTGTTATGGTTCCATGATAGAAAACGTTGGTTTGTATACCATACTTTAAAAGCAGCTTAAAATGCTAGCGGGCACTTTTTATTAGACTGTACAAGATTATCTAAGGAGATGGAAGTGTTGAATGTCAAATAAAGTATACATTCCTCTGGAGAAGGCTTTAAAATGACAAACTGCTGTGCATTCCTGTAATGATCAGCTCTCTTCTTTTTTAATCATTTAATAACATCTACTCTTATGAAACAGAACTATGAACATGGAAAATGGTTCTGAAGAATGATCTAGGAAAGGAATAAGAATGAATACATATCAGGTTAGCGGAAATATATTCTGGTTCTCTCATGATATTTGGATTTGATTTTAGTTTCAGTGTAGAGCTTTTTGTTGTCATTAGATGTATAAGAACAAACTTCATAGTGTTTCATATTGCTGCAGTGTCTCAGTGACAAAAACAGTACCAAAAAGAGCAACGTCTCATCCCCAGTTAATATTATTGAAAATATCTACATAAAGACATATTTTTTTCTTTTGAACTCTCAATCTGTCATATTTAGATTTTGGAAACACCAAACAAATCATAAGCACAGTACTGCAAGATGCTAAACCTGGCTTAGCATGATACTTGTTCTGATCATGTGTATCAATGAGAATCTGGGCAGAAGTGTAACTAACAAAATGGGAAATGGTCATCCAGTTCCAATTTAGATTGTATTTCCAATTAAATTAAACAAACAAACAAACAAACAAACAAACAAACAAAAAACCCCACAACCAGGTCACAGCCATGGTAAAAATCCTCGCTTAGTTTCCTAGATAATTTATTCATTAGTGGAATCTGACTCATTATAGAAATCTGATCCAGTGCTCAAGAAATGCTTCAAAAGCTTTCATCATTTCCAGGTGGTTTTTGATAAGGTCTAGCATGACCACTCTGTGCCTACTATCAGCTAAAAACAGTCATCAGTATCCACACACTCCAGCATGTGATTAGCAGGAAGAACATAGGAATTAATAGTCCCTGATGTTACTCAAAAATCTTCCATTTCAATGCTATTTCTGATACGGGTGACTCCAACCAACAGTCAAGAGACAATATTCCTATGCATAGAGTTTTTTCTTCTCACTTACCTCAAAACAAAGACCTTTTAACTCTGGTTTATGATAGAGCTGTAACTTGCAAAGGCCTTGTGCATTCATTTGGAAACCACTTAGTTATGGAATCATGTGACAATTGAAGTTGTACTGAATTTGGAATAGATAACTGGAGGCCATCTAGTAACGGCATTCTCCCCTGTGTCTCACCCTCTAAAGCAAAGGCCCACACCACTGCATTTAGATAGTTCATCACTGCCCACTTCATACAGTCTGTTTCATAGAGAACTTATTCTTTATATCCCTCCTCAAATGAAGAGATATGAAATCAGACCTTTCCCAAAGATATCAAATGTCAAGAAAATTGTAATATCCTCTATATCTGAAGTTTTCTGAAATTGAGCAACAGTGTAATAAACTTTGGAAGATTCTTGAACTCAGAGGAAGATAAAAGACCCATGTGACCAAATCGAGTGGAGGAAAGTCTTGTGTTCTAGCCTCACTTCTAAAAGCCCTTTATTCTAGGCAAATAAAATAATAATTCTGAGAATCCAGCTGAAAGCCAAGAGGACATCTTTTCAGCTAAATGACGTATCAACTTGCTTTTCTGAGTTCTGCTAGATACTGAACGAATGTCTTCAGTAAAATGAATAGGATTTGAAATTTCCTCTCAATAATTTTTTGTATTTATTTATTTATAAAATCCAACATGATTATGAACCACAGTGATAAATTCTTCTTCCTAAAGAGGCTAGTTAAAAAAGGAAACGGCAGGAAAAAATAATAATAATAAAAAAATAAAACCCACAGCACCCCCCCAGTTGATTTCTTTGAAATGTTCGATGGTGAACCTTATTTAGGAAAGCTGTGTGTGATTCCCAGGCTTTCAATCATAGTAACACATAGTCCCTCTCTGAGGTAAATGACACAGCAACAAGCTATATGACTACTTCAGAAAGTCAGGATGACATTGCTATTGTTTGTGCTCAGATGCTGTCAAACACATTTTGTTCTACAAATTCTTCTACAGCATAATCCATAAGTGATAAAGATTTATTCATATTTTACATTCAGTGATATTCAATTAGAACTATTTTTGTGTTGATGCTTAGTAGTAAGAAAACAGAATGTTTATACATCTATGATAATTTTGCATTACTCAAAAACTAAATGATAAAAAAATAAAAGCATCAAAACTCCAAACAGAATCAAACTATCTCAAAACCCAAAAATCACTGTAGCAACATGAGAAGCACTTTAATATTTCAGAGAGCAATTAGAGCAAATAGGCATAATTTGTTACTGTGTAGAGAATGAAACCATTTGATTTGGTATTAGGTGTTTCTTCCTATTTGCATTCATTGAGAAGACACTGTTCTACGGAAGCACACAGCAGACTGGAAGTACTTTGAGGAAAAAAAAAAAGAATAAAAGAAAAAAAGAGAGGGAGAGAAAAAATTCTGACAGGTGTCAGAACTGAATCTTGAGTCAAATGTCGCAGATGTATTCATACATAACATTCATACATAATTTTCCTCTCTGTTTTGTTCGGTAGTGTGTTGATCTGTTCTTCTATGACAATTCTTACATTCTCATGTGGAGTACTGAAAGGAATTTTGTAAGAGTGACACTTAATGCAGGAAACTAAATTATACTCTAGTCTTGCATTACAGTGTCATATGCTGATAATGTGAATTGCTAGGAAATGTTATTTACTCCAGCACTATCCTTCCTAAAAAACATTTGCACATGATACCTGTTTCATAAAAAATTTACTTTTTGGCAGTGCAGGCTTTGAATAGCAAATTGTCTTGCAGAAAGCCATGTGTTTTCTTGCCAGTGTCAATTCAGGTGTATCTTGCACACTTCTGCATTTCAGGCCTGTTTCTATTTCTAGGAGATTTCCTAACAATGGAAGTCTTTGGACTTTAATGAAATTCCTTCTCAGCTTACACTTTCTCAGAGAGGGAAGAATTAAGCTCTTCTAACAGTTTCCTGAACACCATCTGTTTGATAAGATGTGTGGTCTGTGATAAATGTTCTAGATGAGAACTGAGGGGCTGTCAAGAGTCTGAAATCTTTAATGCAGCCTGGTTGAATGGGAGTGAATTCTGTAGTATTTCTGCTGATTAATCAGAAGATGGAAATTTTTAAGTCACAGCAATGTGTTCGGAAGTGTTTATTGCTATAGCAGTAAATGAAAGTATAGTTATAGCTGTAAATAATGAAACAAAAATAGGCACCTTAATTATTGTTTATATATACAGTATGGTCAATACAAAAAGAAATGAAAAAAAGCAAAACTAGAACAGACAGCAAAAACATCCCTGAAAACTTCATTTCAAGGTATTTCCTTTTCTCTTGACTGACTTTGGATTTTTTTTTCCTGTTAGAGACAAAAAAAAAAACAAAACAAAACAAAAGAAATCAGCCTCAACTGATTATTTAATACCCTTGGAAGGAAATTCCAGTTTCCTGAGATTGTATTTCTAACCTGCGAAGGGCATAAAATTATCAACTGAGTATTTCACACTGCATTTTATTGACAAAGCAAACAGTTAGTGTTGGGAATGTGCTGGTCTTTGTAGAGTTGATCTAATTTAAACATCGTGGTCTTGCTTTCTACACAGTCATGCATCCCCCAGTTCTGTCACTGATCAGACAAGCCGTTGTCATGTCTGAGTCTGCTGTTGATGACAACAGCTTTTGGATCTTCTTCATGTTTCTTTCACTACCGTGCCTACGGTTCTTCCAGGTTGTCCATGTCATGCTAAAATCTACATCTGAGTTATATATGTGTCTTCAGGCATCCCAGATAGCTGTAGAGCAATCACACCTGTCATGCTGTCTGCCAGCAGGATGGTGCCTACCCTGTGATTATTTTTCCTTTTAGATCAGGGTTCTCTCTAGCTATTCCTCATGTCATCATTATTCTTTATTGCCTACCTTATCAATTATTTTGTATAAGTTTTGAAACAAGGTCTTAATTTGATATTACTTACAAGACACTTGCTAAAGATTTGGTAAAATAATCAATTTGGTATTTCTTGGTGAAAACCATTTCCGCTAATCTGAAAATCAAAAAGCTTGTAATTCCTGTTTAAGAAATCTTAGTAATGTTAATAAGGACAACGTGTAACAACCATTGTCCACAGAAAATACATTTCTGGCTAATTAGAAGAACCTGCAAGCAAGTGAAAATTCTTCTTTTTGGATATTTCAAAGGCTAAATCAAGATGGAAACACACATGGAATAAAAAGAGACCAGTGAAGCAATGCAGACACTGCTTCCCATCTCTGTCAGGGACCAGCTGTTGAGTGATGGGGCTACATTTTGAACGTGATCTCATTTTTTAATTTTTTTTTTTCACTTGTACAGTCTTTTATTAGTCTTCAGAATGCATATGAGGAAATAACTCAGATTGATTTGATTTGCAGGGTTAGCTAGAGTCTGAAGCACAGTAGTTAACAAATAAATCAATATGTTATCCATAAACTAAGTTAAGCTAAGCAAATTTGTTATGGGATCACTGAGGCACAATAAACACAAAACCCCACAGAATCATATTGTGGCCACTTCATTGTAAAACTACATTTTAATTTCTCACTCTGTCTGCCATTGCACCCCCATAAAGTGCTTTGAGATGCAGTTTGGATGAACATTATTAAAGAAAATTAAACTCTGTTGTATTAAAGATGTAGGAGCTGCAGATGCCTATCTATAAAAGAATGAAAGACTTTTGGAAATAGTTTTGTAACAGATCCCATGCAATAAAGTTACAATCCCATAATATTTATTTATAGATATATTTGGTATGCTCATTTTCTTATAGAGATGTTTTGCATGCTCCTTAAAATTCTTCCATGTTGTCACATCTTCACATACTTTGGTTTTATCATCAGTCCTTATCTAACACTGGATGTGCCTCAATATTAGATACTCAGTTGTCCTGTAGTTACTTAAAATTAAATAGTGGTGGAAGTCAAATTAGACAAATCAAATTGGTGAATTTTTACTGTCCTTATATATCTGTACATAAAATAGTGGCTATAGTGTACCTCTGTATGCATACACACATATTTTAACAAATGAATTTTGTCATCTACTGTTTAGAGAATAAACTGAATGGATTTCCAAAGTGAGGGGTACTTTTTTGTTTCTCCTGTGAGGGTAGAAAAGCCATCATTTGGAATTTTAGAAGGATCCCTATGGAGCCTGTGTTAAATTCTCCTCTCATAAGAAAGGTTACAGAGGTTACAGGACCTGTTTGGACATGAAAATAAGTTGATCATTATAAGACAGCACATTGCAAACGTGCTATAACCTGTGTACTTCCATTTTTGGGTATGTTTATTAGAAAATCTCTTAGCTTGAGATATTTCAGTAGGTTCCATATGGGTTCAAGGAGGAGGACCAAGATATTCTCTGTGATAAATATCAAGGACCTATGATGAAATACAGCGTACTGTTCTCAGAGCTGTTTGCTGGAAGTTGATGAGTGCTGAATCCTAGAGTCAACCCTCTCCTCTGTTACTCATACTCACTTATTCATGACTTCACAAATATGTGTGTGTGTGTATATATATATATATATATAAAATTAAC